>KZ808709.1:18626-30732 GCA_000696205.2 Oncopeltus fasciatus
TGAAATTTGTATGTATTTATATAATAATAGAAAATTGAAGGGGAAACAAAATTATTTTACTTTAGAACCAACTATCTGCATTGTATTAGTTGACCGTCGAACTTTTAGGGCTTTCTTCAGTGCAATGTGGGTAATAGAGGGAAAGCGTCTCTTATTTTAGGGTAAATAAATCATGACTAATTTAGTTTACAAATACTTTTGTCTACAAATTAGTTTTTATTTATTCAATCCTTTCTCACTAAAATATCTAACAAAAAGAAAAATGGAGAAAATTTCAACCGAATCCATCTATACATGAAAAAAAAAAATTTTCTTGAAATCACTTTCTGAATACATCCAATGCTCTCAATTTTTGGAATATATATATTTATTTAATTATGCCGAAATGAGTTTATTAATTCAGCGTTTTATAAAATGAATAAGCTATTGGCGTTCCCATTTCCACATACGTGTTAATACAAATGTCTTTATTTATCTGCTAAGGGGGAAATGCTATGCTTCTAGTTCGGTTGAGCGAAGAGCTGAGTAGGTTGTGAGCAGATTCCAAGCATGTAGCTTGAGTTGTAGCTTATTGAAGATCACGAGCCTCGGGGGCGGCTCTCCTGTTACACCGGCCACACGAGCGCGCCCGGCCTCTAAGTATATGTTCCGTGAGTGGCTCGACCGTACGGGCCCGGAATAAAAAGCAGCGGGTTGGAAGCGCATCGATGCCGTATCATCTAAACACCACATCTTGGGTTACCTTTCTCTCTCAACTCACCCCCCACTCGGAAAAAAAGCCACCCCCGCGATCCGCTACCTCCCTCTTATGATGATCTATTCACGAATTCAAGGAGCCCAGCGCGAGGAAGACGCGGCTTTTACAGCAAATTCTCTTACTGGGAGACGGAGAATGTCACCTTTCAGAGACACCCGGAATAAAATTTTACTACAGAGGCAAGAAGTAGGCCTCCATATGTCTTTCGCTTTATTGCGCCAGCTAGGAGCATTACGTTAATAATCACATTTTTATTGCACTTATACTTATTATGATTGGGGACAAACCTGACCTGTAAATATTTAACTTTAGGGCCTAGAAGAAACTAATAATTTTTTTTCCTAATGCAATTTAGCATATTGCTTTTAAATTAAATTCGAAAGACTCAGTTTCTAAAATAGCAAAATCGGATAGGAGTGGAGGATTACCTGAAATTAGGATGTATGGGGGGACTATGAGTTGTTTTTTTTCGATGTATCGTACGTATTATTCTGTTTAGACTCAACACATGTATGTTTATTTATAATAGAATATATATTTTATAAATCGCGCAGGGAAATTGAAGAATACGAAGGCAGTTTAAAAAAAAGACAATAATTGCAATAATTCTGAAATATCAATTGTGTTATCAGTGTAGCAGGCTTAATATTTAATTTAGAATAAAGCCAGTTAACACGAATATATATATATATGTGTGTGTGTGTGTGTGTGTGTGTGTGTGTCATGAAAATAACTCTAGTAACAAAACTTTGACGAAGACTTAATATCTTCCACATACCTGAACGTTTTAAACATCCTCAGTCCCATTCGTTAAACATTCGTAGGTAAAATTTTCGTTTTTTACTCGATCTCTTCAATAACTATTCGCCTTTCAAATTTAAAGAGTAGCTTTGTCTTGAAAGTTTTCGTTCTCGTTTCTTTTTGCTATATCCTAAATTCTCCATACCCATATTCTAATTAAAACTTGCAAACTATTCAAAACCCAGGACTCCAAGACACAGAAATCCAAGACGTTCTCCGCACGTTTTACTTTTCTACACCTTTAACTTCCATTTCTCCCTATTCTATATGCTCAATCCTTTTCGTCAGATTTCAATCCTTGCATACCTCCCTGTAACCTCATGACTTTCTGAGACATAATCTCTAAATTTACTTAAAGAATTATATACTAGAATTAGAGGGAGGACGTCTCGAAAAGTGTTTGATATATTCGTTATTAAGAGTGTTATAGGATAGATGTATATATAACATGAGCTGTGATACATATATAATATATATTTATAACATTGTTATTAACAACACATTTTATACAAAATATTTAAGCATGCAATTAGAAAGATTGAATGTCCCTCCTGAACCTTTCCTCTGCCTGATCGACTAGTACCATTCCTAAATTTTATTTTAACTATTTCCTTTTTTCCAAGATGAAATTAGTTATTAACTCTCGTTCATACACCACACGAATGGCACGCGTACTTATTCACGGAGTTGCAGTCATGGACTGTCAGTTACCTCTTTCCAGAGCCCTCTTCACCATCTCCTCTCGTAGCTCTCCTCTTTACTATACTTGATGTGATTTAGGGGCACTCATTCTTGTTAGCATAATATTTAGTTGAAGTGGGTCCCTCTCCCCCGAGCCATCCCGTTTCCTTTCGTTACCTCTACCTCTACTGAAGGATCAGATATCATCCCGGCCGACCTGAGGAGCTGATGAGGGGATAATAATTTAATATTCCAGTTGTTTGTGCTCTCCCACAAATGGAATTCTGTGATGACATATCGTAAAATCCCAGGACGATTTTTACCTATCATATCTTTCGTTTTTCTTTCTTCTTTTCTGGGCTCTTCGAATTTTATTATTTTTATGGGTCCATATATCAACTTTCCTTAACCCGAAAAAGCTCCTTCCCAATGACAAAAAAGCCTTTACGATGAAGTTGGGAATCACATATTTAATAAACTCAATTTCTATTCAAAATAAATAATTCCCTTCATTTAACTTTGTATGGACTATATAACTCAAAACAATTTGCATATGAAGAGGGCACCTTTTACGAGTAAAAGAATACAACAGTCTAGTAATATGTGCAGGACAGATTAAGTTATGAGAACGGCAATTGAATTTTCATCCCTGAATGTTTTTATTGTTAAGTCATGGGGCGGAGCTGATTATTTTTAGTTGTGGTCATATATGAAGTGAGTTATTGAGGTAGGCCTTATGGAAATGTTACTTAATCAGTCTCGGGTCTGCTCTTATAGTAAAAATTGAAGCTCACTTTTTCTTTCTTTCTCTGTCTGGCGCTCTCTATTCTTTGACGTTTTACACAGATACGATAAGGTGCGCGCGCACACACAGGCACACACCATATAAATTTTAAAAAATCGCTTTTTTCTAGAAACATCGATCAAGAGTCCATTTTTTCTTCCTCATACCGTTTCGTGGGTGTTATTCTCACCCTGTATACGCTTTTATTACGAAACCTTCTTCCTGTAACATGGACGTTTAAATCAGGGCGATAAAATGTATAATAAATTTCTACCTAGGACCTAGTGGTATGAAAAACCAGTATTTTTGCACAATATTATTTCAAAGTTTAATGTCAGTTGAAAAAATAAAATTTTCAGCCAACATACTTCTATACCCAATCCATGAACACTGCAAAACCAGGTTGCATACCATAATATATATTCAATGTAAATATAAATTTTCAATAGGGTTTTTAACTAAAATTAGTGAACTTGAGTAAAATGTGGAAAAAGAGCACACCCACCTCTTTCTAGTATATTTCCCCCCATTTTTAATGACATATATGTATTTATAAAAACAAACACACATATATGTCCGTATGTCAATCTTATCTTAGAACATGTATTTATTACATTGGAATTCTAAATTAAGATAAATATAATGATGATCCTTAGAGAATTAAAAGGAGAGACACAAAAAATTGAGAGGATTCTAATCATATATTCCCGTTAAAAAGTACTCAAAGAGTCAAGACAAAATCTAACATTTGTAAAATGTTTATTATAAAAATGATTGTACAGATGAGTTTTATAAAATTGCTCTAGATATATAATGTAATATATTTTATTAAAAAATCAGGCTTGAGCTGTATCCATTAAAAAAAATAACCAACCTTTATAAATTGCTCACAAATAACTACGTTAAATAGAAATGAGTAAAGTTACCGAAAGTTTGGTCTCTCTTAACAACCTATATTAATACTACCGAAATTTTATTAAAGTAAAAAATATTATAAGCCGAAATGAATGAGTTAATATAGAAACAAATTATTATGTCACTTTTTTTATATAATGTATTCCTGTGATTGTTTTAAAAATTTTAAATTACTCCGTTTCGTCTGTTCCGCATAAAGTGAATGAAAAGAATTACTAAAAACGTTTTTTGTTCATCTTTTGAAAAATACTTCTATTCTTGGACTAAATTATGTCCATTGCAAAAAATATTATTGAATTGAGGTTTGATCTTTGAAATTATGAAGTAGAACTGAATTTTGCTATTGTATCTGTTATTTACTTTCAGACAGATCATGTATTGAAGCATTATATATAAATGTTTTTAATCTTAAGAAGAAGAAATATGTGCCATTAATTTTATATTTTTTAAAATGATTTCTAAATAGTAAATTCTTTTATAAATATAATTATAATTTTTGTTGTAGTTTTATATATTTTTAATATACTCTATATTTTGTGTGTGATTTCTACCGCTTTTAAAGGAATGTATTTTACTGCAAATTTATATTTTAATATTTTTTAACTAAATGAAAATTTTGCAAAGAAGTAATTAAAAGTTTATATATAGAATAATATTCTCCCATGAATGTAGTATGCATTTGTTTTGGCTAATTTCGAATTAAATTTGACTCTAAATCAACAGCCTATAGTCAAGTCGTAAACGAAGGTTCAAATAATGATAAATTTAGATTCGTTTATATATAGCCAACCAGTATGTGGGTTTGATTATAACCAAATGTAAACATAGTCTCCCACAAAATTATTTTAATGAAAGCGTTACTTTGACCGTTTTCGATCACTATACAACCATCATCAAATGTTTTTTGAAGAGTAACTAAAGGGGCTTTTACTGTAAATTGGGCATTAACAGCCTAAAGCGATCGAACCCTTATTGAAATAAATTTTGAGTGAGATATTAAAAGTTTTGATTTGATCATTAATTTGCCAACATTTTTTATAACGTTAGTAATCCCCATAACTATTTTATCCTTTCGATATTATCATTATCTTCACTGTTCAACACGACTCCTTTTCTGAAGTTCACTCCTGTCATTCAACTAGTTGACAACCACCTGCCCTCCAGTCAGCCTTAATTTTCTCTTGGGATTCAATGTTCTTAATTAAAAATACATAAAAAAAGGCATGCTCGATCTTGGCAAAATTATTTTAGGCATGCGAATGGGTGAAAATGTTTCAGTGCAAATTTAATTCATACTTTACATATTAAACTTAAATTACTTTAACATTCTCATATTATCTGCTTCATAGTCTTCATTTGGAACAAATTTTGATTCTTGTGAGCTTATGTGTAGGCGTTTTGCGCTTTGAGACTCACTGTTATAATATCTCTTTATTCTCATACCTTCTATTCTCCGTCTTCATTGGTTTCTGTACACCATCTCCCGTTGGCGAGCGCTTTCGAACATTGTCCATCTTCTGGCCGAATACATACGTTCACTGTCACGGTCCGTATTCAACTGCAGAAGATGGACAATGTCCGAAAGTGCTCGCCAACGGGGGATGGAGTACAGAAACCAATGAAGACGGAGAATATAAGGTATGAGATAACTATATTAATTTGAAAATCACTTAGTTGCAGAAAAAATGGAGATACGACGAAAACTATAGGAACTATAGGGTCATTAAGTGTGTGACTTTTTGAATTTACCGCCTTATAATTAGGTTGGCAATACTGCTCCTGTCAACAAGCATCTATCAGCAGACTCCTGTAAAAGTTTGAACACGCTGGGTCTTTTAGTTTGTGTTTGACAGTCTTTAAAGACAAACAACTTCGTGAATTGTGGAGAAAATGGAGAAAAGTGAATTTCGTGTGCTCATCAAGCATTATTTTTTGCGGAAAAAAACCATCACTGAAACAAAGGCTAAGCTTGATAAATACTATGGGGACTCTGCACCATTGATATCAATGATAAAAAAGTGGTTTACAGAATTTCGTTGTGGCCGTACAAGCACGATCGATGCCGAACGTTCTGGACGACCAGTAGAAGTCGCTACACCCGAAACAATTGAAAAAATTCACGATATGGNATCAGTATTAATTATTCATAAACCATATTAAGCAATAATAGGGATTGCAGCTTCTTAATAAGTATTTAAGATAGTAGTTGACTGTATGACATTTAAAAATAAATATAAAATTATTTAGCCCTATATCTTTTTATTTTTTCAGGCTCTTGGAGAATTTATATTGACTGATGTCAACATGAGGATACCCCCAAAGGGAAACATCTACAGCATTAATGAGGGATACTCTTATCTTTGGGACCCTGCTATTACAGAATATATTTCCAAGAAAAAGAACCCTGAGGTAAAATTGACCCATTTAATTTTTTTTTACTCAGCCATCTTTTTAAAATTTTTTCACACATGTCTCAATGAAAGAGACTAGGGTATTATTCATTTTAAAATTATTAATTCTGCACAAAGTAGGTTGATTTGTATGATTTTTATTTTGAAAATATATTTTATTGCATAAATTGAAATATTTCTTTGGTTCCTTCTGGAGCCTGGTAAAGTTTGAGGTCTATACTTTTATTAATATTCTTTTAAATCTGTTGATGAAATTTCTTTCACAATTGTCGAATTCATTTGCACTGTTTGTAGATGAGCTAATACTGTTTATCATAATAAAAATATTTTAAAAAATAAGAACATTATTTATAAAGTTAATTAAAAATTATAAATCAAGCTTGTATATTGAGATGTCTATAGGCATTTGAAAACATTCGCCACTGATATATCTCAAGGTCGCCGTCCTGGCATTGAAGGTTCGAGTCTCACCACGGATAGGATTTTCCAGAGCCACAGGTGTAGAGTACCTTCTTCCATTACCTCCTCCATAAAAAATTTATTTATAAGAAATCATATAAATTTTTCTCTAAATACAGGTTTAAATATTTTAAATTATTCCTTTTATAGAAAGAGCAAGTACTTTTAATGTTTAATTTTTTTTTCCTCCATATCCTATCAAAGCACTGTTATGTTTTTATTTATTTTTGTTTTTAATAGCTTATATGATTTTTGGCCAATACCTAATAATATCGTACTCAATATACGTACTATTCTTGCTCGAATGGGAGAAAAATAATCAGAAGCCCAGATTTTTTTGCTGAACACACGCCATCTTAAGTGAGTCGAGAATGAACATGATTTTCTTCTTTTAAGACCTTTTCTTCTCGTATCCCCCTCCCCCCTTACTTTCCTATTACTATGTACTACCTGGATATGATTATAGTAAAATTAGCCTAAAAATATTTAACTATTAATTATATTGCTTACAGGTATTTTTTTAAAATTTTATGGAGGGGAGTATGACTTGAAGAAATGAGTAAATGCATGTCAATCGCTGATTTTTTTTTTTTTTTTTAACCATTCAACTACTGGAGGGAGGGGCTATCTATAGATTGCCATTCCATATAGCAATCATTTTATTTTAACTAGAACTATAAGGTTATAATAAAAGATTTAGACATTATTTTTAGCACGTTCTAATTTTTAATAAAGCGTTTACTAATACATAAACAAAATACAATTTTATAGTAATGTTTTTTTTGTTGGGGTTCAGTCAAGGTGGATCCAAAACAATACAATTTAAAAGATATTTTTTAATTATCTGCCTTCGTTTCGGCTTACATTGTAAGCCATCTTCAGGTCTATCATGAAGGCGAGAGGGGATGTCGTGTCAAACGGATCACAAGTTCACGACCTTGTGGTCATAAAAAAATTTTAAATTGTATCTTTTTTTGGATCTACCATGACCGAACCCCAAGGAAAAACATCTACCAATACTCTATACATTCAAAACTGTCCGTTTCAAAAAATTAAAATTTCTTTGCAAGTGACATATAAAGTTATAATTTAAAGATTAATTGGAGGGTGGGGTCGGTGTACGGTAGGCGCCTTGGCGACTAGGGCCCTCAACCTGAGGGTTGGTGGGGGGCCCATCCAGCACCGTCCCGATCACGTTCCTCCAACCCTGCTGCCTTTCTAATTAAAGGGTAGATTTGACAGGAGACTGACTGACACACTGACATATCGATTACAGATTCCAATTATTGTCTCCCCCCCCCCCCCACACCAGAGCTTTTCCCCGGGCGGCGGCGGATCTCCTCAATTGCCGGCCGTCTCTACACAACAAAAAATATATTAAAACAGCTATTCAGGTGTGTATAGGAATAATTTAACGGAATCGACCTGTCTAACTTCTGACTGACCGGTCGTGAACAATAACTATAGATTAGTAAGGCCGGGGAACAACCCCATCCTTTTTATTTGGAACTGACGGGAAAGAGGAGTAAGGTAAATCAGATCCTATTTTAATCCTTTCATACTTCTTGTGCCTTTCCCATCAGCACATTTTATTTATTTATGAATGGCTTTTAAATAAATAACTTCAGCATATATAATAGAATACATTCTCACACTATTCACTTGTCAAATAACACTAAAGAGTAAAAAAAAGAAAATATTTGGGAAAAATGTGAAATATAAAATAAAAAAATTAAAATTGATTTACTTTAATACAGAGAACTTGAGATAGACCGAAAAATATTAAGGAATATTTAGAACTGTCGTAATCGATCAATTATTAAAATAAACTGTAGAAAATTACATTAAATTTCAACGTAAACTTTCTATTCACAAACAATTTTGATCTCCTCAATACTTCTTGGAAATTGTTTGCCAGGACAATATAGTTTCTCTATGATTTAGACATCAGTAGGTAATATGAGTGATTATAAGAAATGATCAATTGTTGAAATAATAGTCATCGACGTTTTTGTTTTTGTTAAGCACAAATAAATCAATGTAATAATGAAGCCCCAATTATAATTGGGGCTTCATTATTACATTGATTTATATTATTATTACAAGAAATTAATAGTTATTAATTACTTGTTTTAATAGTTATTAATTACTTGATTTTTTTTTGTGGTTTTTTAAATTCTTCTCCCGTTGGCGNAAGAAATTGAAGAAAATATTTTACTAAAACTATAAATAACTTTATTTTATTGCTTACATTTTTTAGCTAACACTTTTTCAAGGCTTAGTGAAGAAGACCACAGTCTTTATAAATAATTTAGTTGTATTTTAAAAATGCATAGGTGGAAATGTCGGAAAAAACTTTCTGAAAAAGAGAAAAAGGTAGAAGTTTAATGTAATTTTTATATGTAAGATATGTGAAATTAGGTTTCTATACAAAAATGAACATACAACGGTAGTAATGAAATAATTAAGGAATTATTAGAATAAAACCTCGAGAGGATTGGGAGAGTAGTATTTTAAAGTAATCCTCTAAGGAAGTTTTGTGACATTCGTATGAGAGTGGGGAAGAAGTGAGCTCTCGCCGACAAATGAGAAATTCTACCCCGAAGATTGCCGACCGCCTTCCAGCTATCAGGCCAGTGAGGGGTGTCGCAGCCAACATAAACATAGCCTGGAGATGAGGTCGTGTCTCTACCATATATGTGCCATCCCCTTCATTCCAGGCTAGCCGCGTCTTTTCCTCCCTTATTTACCATGTATATAGGCTTCTTATTCAGCAGCCATTTCTTATTCCAGCCTGCCAAATGTATATAGTTGCTAACCGGAGGCCGCACAATCAATAATGACCCTTTCAATATCCAGAGGTACGTGGCCAGAGTTCATAATCAAGTGACATGTAATATTCAGTCTATGCATGTTACAGTACGAATCTCTTTTCTACATGCTTACACATGCTAATGTTAAATAATCATAATATTAACATTCCTTTATTAATTATACAGCAAATACAATTAGTTTAAAAAAAATCTTTATTTATTACATTCTGTTACTTAAAATTTTGTAATTTGATTACGGTTACAATAAATAAATAAATAAAAGAGAAGAATATATATAATAAAATAAAAATAAATAAATATAAATGAATTTTTATGTTGAATGTATCGTAATAATTTATTTTATTTTTTTTTTTTTTACACCAATCTTTGCTAATTGTTTATTTCTTACACCAGTAACTGGATAATCTAATAGAAATGATGAATCATATAAAGTCTATATATATCTATATGTGTATAATTAATCTAACATTATTGAGGTTCTCCTTTTAGTTATTGTTATTATTCTAATAGATGTTAAAGCCCAATTCCAGTATTCGAACTTTTGTGTTATATAATTCAAATTATTCATAAATTTTGGAATAATTGTTTCTGCAATAAAAATATTATTGAACTGTATAAAAATAATATACTAGAGGAAAAATGATACTAAAAAAAAAGTTTTGTTTTATTAGGGTTGGTAAAATTTTTAATGTTATTTACAATTTATATATTTAAATAAAATATATTTGCAGAAGCATAAATTGAGCTGGTTTCCGTGTTTTAGTAAAGGGGATAGATAAGCGTTAATGATTAATTTCATAGTGCATAGTATAGCCCAAAATGGCAATAATCAGAAAATGTCTGAATATTGTTCAAATCCCGCCCGAGGCAAGCTTTATCCCTAAATAAAAGCTTGCCCTGAGCCATGGATGTCTAGAATGGAATGGCAACCTATAGATAGCCCCACTCTCCAAGACCCTCAGAGGTTGAATGTGAGCTAACTTTTTTTTTTTTTTAATTTATATATTTCTTCAATTCATATATCTATAAAACAAAAAAAAAAGAAAAGAAAAATAAATATTAAAAAATCCATGAAAGCAATATAATTAATAAATGCAAATTTCCAGGCTAATTTTACTATAATCACATCCAAATAATATTGACTAAGCTAGAGGCCCTCTTTAATGTTGTGCGTATCTTTAATAAAGTCTAACGACCAACTTCGTGGTTGTTAAAAATAGTGTTATTTAAACGGACGCTCCAACACGACACTAAGAGATCTATCTTAGTTTATTCATTATATGAGAGGCATAAAAATATATAAACCAAGATAGAATAACATTAACTTAATATAAATGATACAATCTCATAAAATTTCTATAAAGTTCAGATATTGTTATTCCGCCTACTATTTTTTATACGGAACATCTATTGCGATACTCTATTTTACAGAGATATGTTAAAAATAGATCCCCTCGGACAGAAACGGGAAAAGATTCGAGGACGCGACAACGGACGATTATCGGGATCACGAGACTCCTTATCCCACCTAGGGTGATAAGATCCTTGGATAAGGGCTCCTGGGAGACGGGGGGATGTTTGAGCCCCCACACATCTATCTCAAACTTCTTACTGAGGAAGTGGCCAATAAACTGATAAACCTTCTCACGACAATGTAGGTTCCCTTATCGCTTACTCTCTACTGTATAAAGACATAAAGATATACTCACTTCTGTTGTTTAGTACACAGCCCTCAAGTCCGTAATATGCCAAATAAAAATCTTTTTGTTTTGATTTTTTCCTTGCTTGTTTCTTTATGTTTTTTAAAAATTTTATTTATTTATTATTCCTAAGTTTATTCGTTTTTCGTTTCATCCTTGTAAATTATGAGGAGTTTAGATCAGATACGGAGCATGGAGAGACTACGTTTTTTTCTTCTTCTCAAAACAGAACACCCTGCTTCACACACGATTCCATTTTTCATGTAACCTTATTCTACTCGAGACAGCACTAGAACATAAATTAAAATTTCCTTAATGGAAAGTAACATAAAATTGACAAATGACTACCACTGCACAAATTATTTATTAAAATTAGAAAATTTAGATTTAGTAGAATCTAAACACCTTAAAACAGGCACAAACGAGCGCACGCGCGCGCGCACACACAACTCACATACACACACAAATAAATAAACAATTTATTACCTATCGCAGTTCTAATGTAGTTGAGAAAAAAAAAATTAATATATGAAAAAGAATGCAGTCCCTTTCTTGCTATGTATATAAATTCAAAGTGCTATTATAATCTACTTTAGATGTTAATTAATAATAATGTTATTAATTATTAACATAAAGGCACCCTAAGATTTTAATTTTGGACAAATTACATTCTACGTTGAGGTTGTTTCTTTGTACCTGGATTATTGGATTTTTTTAAAAACATAATCAAACATATTAAAAAGAATTGTGCTATATATATATAT
>KZ808709.1:68086-105534 GCA_000696205.2 Oncopeltus fasciatus
CATGTCTTATATAACTAATATATATATATATAAATGTCACACACACATTATTGAAACTGAAAATAATATCGATTGTGGAGGAATTGTAATTTAGTATGTTGACAAGTTGATGATAGCGGGATGAAAAGATGTTATTTGACTCTTAAAAGCTAACTTCCCAGCTTAAAATGTAAGCTTACATCATGATTAAAACTGTACAAGCAGATTTGAGGTAACATTAAAATATGTTTTAAAATAGACGGAACATCAATTAATAAAATAATCCTGTGTTTATCATGGTGCATTTATTTCCAGCCAATGCAAAAGAATAATCATCATTTGATTACGTATTGAATATAAATTTCGATGTAAGCTATTGGAATCAAATCCAAGGATAACAAGATTCCTACAAAAGGGTGAAAAATTGGCTACTTTTAGAATGAAGACAAGATATATTTATTTTGATAGTCACCCGAATCACACAAGAGTTCGATAACCAAAGAGTTAGTTGTGTTTGCCAGAGCCAACTATTGCCGACCCCCTAAGACTACTTTGTCAGAAACATGAATGCCGTGCTGGGAAGAGATAGCTGTAGGAAGGACGAGCTGTAGCAGGAAGGCTCCAGAAGACTCGAGCAGTGACCGCTCGACGAAGGGCTCCAGCCTAATATCGGGGGTTATTTATTAAAAGCAATTAAAGTTTTCCTCTAGCCGGTTCAAGTCGATAGATAAGGGCGGTCATGGATCAATGGGATTCACCCGGCCAGTCACGAGACGAGTTGAACAACTACTTTTTCTCGGGACAAGTTGAAGCTTGCATGTTTATCTAAGGCACCTCGACTCTTAATGAACGATTCTCTGAGAGCTACATATTGATTTTATACCTTGTACATGCGATGGTTATTTGCATATAAACACCATACCGCCTGACTAGGAGGACAGAAGTCGTGTGACTATGCAGCGAATAAACCATTCCCGTCGCTGCAAAACTTTGGAAAATAGAAAACAGATCTGAAATTTCACGACGTGTATAACTGGTTGCTCACCCACATAGAAGTGACAGCTTCAGTTGCCTCTTCCTTAAACTTCATTTTGATAATTAAAAGAAATTCCCTCAATAGATGCATAACATACTATAGACTTTGATCATTGTATATTATAAACAATTAATGAGATGGAATAGAATAAAAAAATCAATCTGTCCCAGCCAGGAATCGAACCTAGATCTCCTGCTATCCGGGCCGGTGTGTTAAGCCATTACACCACCAGGACTAGCTAGATATCTCATTAAATTCCCTCTATACTAGCGAGAACCTAACCAACGAGAAAGACGAGAACTTCGTCTTAAACTCGAAAGAGCTGACATTGTCAAACTATATGTTGACTCTCATCAATTACTTTATTCAATTTTAATTTATAAATATTTTATTTGGTTGTGGTTTTTTATCCTACGTAAATTTTAAACAAATAATGAGAGGGAATAGAATAAAAAAATCTATCTGATAAGTTTATTCTATTCCTTCTCAGCAATTGTTTAAAATTTACGTGGGATAAAAATCACAAGTAAATAAAAAAATTATTGTATATTATACATATATGGTATATTATTATTTGGTTGGCTTTGTAGACCATTGATTCGTTTAGCCAACAAACATTCTCTTTGGTCTCTTCTCTGATGACCAGACAATACCATATCTTAGTTTCATTCCTAATAGTCCCTTTAGAAGCTTGAAGATCTATCTTCTACCCATTTTTGGATCTTATACTGTATATCCCATGATGGTAAACCTCTTTAGGATTCTTTAAAATGTATTCCGTATATGCGGTTTTTATTATAAGATTTTCTAAATGGGGCCCTTGATACAAGAAACAGTAACCTACTGAGTCGTTCTTTCTTACAATTTCCTTTGGTGTAAAGGCTGGAAAAGAACTATTTATAGCTTTATGAAATAATGTTTCCCTATTAAATTTTTTACAGTTTAACATACACACACACAAGCGCGAGCGTTTGATGACACATCTTTTATCTATATCCTATCCATTTTAAGTTTCTGAAAATATATTAACACATTTATTCAAAATAAGATTAATAATACTTTAAAATTGATATAAGCTAAGAAATAGTCCTAAAAAATCTATTGGAAAGGGGGAAAAAATGGTTAAGCAGAGGGTCTAAAATTATTTCCATAAATTATTTTTTCTTCTCCAATTGAAGTTGAAATTGCTGTCCAGGATTTGCCAGTTTACTGTTTCAAACTGACCTATAAATCTTTCTTTGTCAGGTAATAAATACCAAAATAAATCCTTCGGAATTCTGAAAGCACTGGACACTGAGCGATAAAGTGGAATTTATCATCTCTATCTTTTTTCTTGCACAGCCTCCTCTATTCTATTCCTCTTGATTCTCTTATTTAAATTTATGTAAACACAATTTCAATTATTTATCCATTTTAAAATGGCTCAAAGTACTAGTTTTATTTTTCCAACTACTAATACATTTGAAAAGAAATGTTTATAAGTTTCCTGAATTTTAACTTTACTCCATAAATTCCTGTAATCGCTTAGTTGCAATTGAATGAATAAATTCTAGCCAGATATCTAAAATAAATTATTTGTAACCAACTTTGTTACAATACACTTCCCAGATACAATTACTGAATAAACTCAAATAAGCTAGACTCTAAAGAATAAACTTATTAAGCGGAATGAGAAAGCAACAGTTGTGTTATTNTATATATATTCGTTCCATATATATGGCCTTTACCTTTTGTAGGCCACAAGAAAGAACTATACAAAGGTTTTAAAGCCATAAAATGAGGTTTTTTTTTTTTTTAATTTTCCCCATATTTATTACCCTTTAACCACAATAAGTCAATATATTCCTAAAGGTCTGCGAAGACGGTTGAAGCTGGAAGTGAAAAACTACCATTTCCATTTGACTATTACTTACACGCTAAGGATATTAAAACTCCGGCATGCTATCCATTCTCCGCGGTTATCATTTACCAATTTTACTTTTGTTAGCTGAAATTTCTCACTTAGTCCATCTCATAATCTCCAAAGTCGTTTTCCGGACGTAGAGCTTAAAGGGTTGACTATGCATGTATACCTAAACACACACACACACAAACACACACACATATATATATATATATTAATTTCCTTAGCTAGAAATAATATCAAACCGAAGGCTATCCAAAAAACAAGAACAAAATAAATATCCCAACTCCATCCCTCACACACACCAATGTGGGGCGCATTTATATATTTATGCATTTTTTTCCCGTTAAGTTCAATGAATTTTTACTTTAATTGTTTAATAACCATGTCTTATATAACTAACACACCCGCCCAACCACACATACCCACACACTATTACATAATTCCTCTATTTTTTTGTAATCAGTAAATTACATCATAGACTATTTATTTTATACAGCATTCTGCATAGCATAATTAAAAACAGCATCCCAATAATATAAAATGAATTTATTTGTATATTGTCTTTCTGAAATACATCACAATATTTTAGTTATTTCAATTAAATTTGTCATTGCTAGAAATATACAAATGCCTTTAATGTTTTTTGTATGGTTATTCCATTATACAGTGAATTGACTTCGCTTCCGAAATGGATAAATTAAGTAAAAGGGACGTGATTAAGTAAGGAGGATTTAAGTAAGGCTTTGCCTACTCAAGGACTAAAATAAGAAAAACATTCCATTGAAGTCTGGGCTCTTGTCAAAATATTAATTTGCTAGAGAGATATTGGACAAGGCCATCGGGAATAAAGGCTTTACAAGCTTTGAGAAGGGTTGCTGATTACTTAATTGAACAGAATAAAAGGGGTTCTATTCCGTTTGAGAAAAGTTTTCCCCTTTGTCGCACAGCTTCTGCAATATCTCCAGTACCAAACCCAAGCTCATTCCAAAATTAATTATGATTTTATTCACTAATTATGATTGGAGAAATTTATTCTTTAAGGGTGGCTTCTCTTTCTTTCTTTAATGATTTTGTAGCTTTTAGGTTAATAATCAGTACTGTAAATGAAAATATAATGAACTTCCCCCTTTTTTAGCGTGTCATCTACATTAAATGATAATTTAATGCATTTTTTTAATCCTATTTTGTGTATCATAGCAATAATAGTAATATTTAGTGTGATTTATTATTACATTTTTATTTATTTATTACATTTTGTTAAATAAAAACATTTTGTAATTTGATCACAATGAAGTAAAAATGACATGTAATGTCAATCACATGAGGAGAGATACTCTCCTTATCTTCGCACTTATATGCGATCACTGGGCAGTGAAAAATACACCGTTGACCCTTGAAATTGAAAATTTAAGCAATAATACCCAGGTGATCATATTCCATCTTCAATTTGGTAAACTACGAGTGTTTAAGGAGTCCACCGACAAGGATTGAGCATATGGATTTGTATTGAACATAAATAACTAATGATTCATATGTGTCTGTGCCTGTGAAAAATGTATTCATAAGAATTTGTGGAATATTACGCCTTTGCACTATAAAACTACAAATTGAGAAAACTATTTCGATAAAACTTTTCATAAATTCTCTCCATAAAGTTTTAAAATGCGATCGAACCTTTAGCAAAACTTAGGGTTAGATATTGCGTGAAGTCACGACAAAGCATAATTTTATGCGAATGGGTAATTTTGCTTAAATTAAGTAATACATATTTTTCACGACGATATGGAATTGCACTGATTAAAGTTCAGAGGTTCCTCTAGGTAAATATTGTTAGGGAGAGTACTCTGAACCATGTCATTAATTAACAAGAAACTCATTTCTCGTCTACTTTTGTAAACCCCACTGATGAGAATATTTAGGAGAAGAGAAATCCAAGATAAATTCAGTAGAAAATTCATCTTTCACTTATAAAAATATATATTTGCTTTTTTTCCTTATCATCTTGCTCACTAAAGAGAGAATAACGTGTATATTTGAACATATAGCAAGTGCCAGAAGAGAAACTGTAGTTTAAAATACAAACAGAATCTTGGGAGGGCGGTCAACATCGTTTCATATGTGAGTAAATATTAAATTAGTGTAATACAGGGAACCGGAGGTTTGTAATAATTAAAGAGGGTTTCAATTGTAGGAGGTGAATTAGTAATGGGTAGGATGGTAGGTGGGAGGGGGGAGGGGCTTGGTATGATAGACTGGCGCGGTTTGGCCACACTTAAGTTAGGGTCTGCCTTGGTCGGGAGCAAGGCCACAATCCTGAATCTGCTGACCGCACCCTCCACCCCCGGCTCCATCTAATGAAACACTTAGCAGGAAGTCTCCCTCTCTGCCGGCAACAACTTCACATCAGGGACTGGCGACCACCGAAGGAGCTATTGGCAGGATACCTTCATGCCAAAGCAATGGTTCATGGCAATAGACAGGTTGTCGTGATGTCGCACCCATGATTTTCTGCAATGCGACATACCTAGCGAAGTAAGAGTTGCTAACCTCGTAAGACACTGGCAAAGAAAGGTTTAAACTTTCTAATAATTCCTGTCATAATTGAAATAAATAATAAATCATAAACTAATCGGGATTTATAATCCCTCATTGTCCCATTTTCTGACGTATCCAGACAGGACATCTTAAAGTCCTTTCTTATCTTGTTAAATTCTATTGTACTTAGTGGAACCTCCATCCACTACTACTATTGAATAAAATTTTAACATTAACGAGATCTTGATATACTTTCCCAAAATCTTTCTTAAGAAAATTATCACTGTCGTAGCTCTACCTGTTCTTCCATTCAGCTCCAAGCGTCTGCTATCACTGTTTCCATATCACGTGGTTTTCCCCCGTAATTTATTAATATAAACATGCAACCGCTTTTTCTGTGTTATACAGAAATGTAGAATCACAAAAAAAACATTTCAGATGGAAAAGTTTTTCAACGTTAAAATGAAGGACTGAAGAGATGTATGGGGTTCGTTCAAAAAGTTAAAAATTTCAATAAATGCAAAACTTTTTCTTTTATAGGCCATCTTTAGAGCTATGAGGACGATCCTCGCCTATCTATCCTAGAGCTGGTGTCATAATAACTCTGAAGGTGACTTGCAATGTTAGCCGAAAAGTCGACGAATAATAAATGACGAAACTTTTTTAAGAAAATTGTGTTTTTCTTTGTTGAAATTTTACTTAACCTCAATTAACTCTTCAATTGTGTATCTCCCCAGCCAAAAATGCACATTTAAAAATTTTTTTTTTTTTAACTTTTATTTATTTATTACATTCTGTTAAATTAAAATATTTTGTAATTTGATCACCACAATGAATTTAAAAAAAAACGACATTCAATGTCAATAACATGAGGAGAGAAGGTGACCAATGACACTACTCTCGAATTATTTACAGACTATGTCCCCAGGAGGACACGGGGCCATCTTCGTTTGAGNATGAAATCTTCCATAAACAATTTAGTGAGGCACACTAATGAGAAACTTCTATTTTCAAGGTAATATAAAATCTTTTTGCATACTATAATTTATTGTGGTTAAAAGGGAGGGCATCTGCCAACAATAAAAAAAAAAAATTATGTTTGATAGCAATGAAAGCAAACATGAACTCTTCGCTAATTGAGAGGATTAATTAAATATCATTAATACTTCCAATGAATCTGTAAACAGTATTCTCAAAATATTAATGTGACTTTGAAGAATGTATTTTTGATGTGCAATTGATATAGCATAAAACTATGAATATGAAAAGTTTGATTCCAACATTTTTCCGATAAAGTACAACTTATCTGGAAAATTTCATCACTTTTGGTAGACCAAATACTTCCAAAACACTAGTTTGGTTTCCGAGACAAACACTCCTCGATCCAACAGGTGTCTTCCTCTTTCGAGAACAAGCAGTACTGCGTTGGTGCCTTCCTTGATGTGTTACAAGCATTTGACAGGGTGTGGCATCGCGGACTACTGTTCAACTTAAAATCCATCCTCCCAAGCACCCTTTACTTTATCCTTCGCTCCTACCTTACCGATCGATTCTTCAGGGTCCGACAAGGATTAGATTACTCCGACTATTACCAAGTGGAGGCGGGAGTTCCACAAGGTAGTGTGCTCGGCCCCTATCCTTTACATACTGTACACTGCCGATATCCCGTTCCATCCTAACACACTCTAGCAACCTTTGCAGATGACCAACTTTACAAGCTACTAAGCGGCAAGTCAACCTTAACTGTTACCATTTATAAGACGTTACTGAGACCTATCTGGACGTATGGAGTCGAACTGTGGGGAACTGCTAAACCATCCAACATCCAAAGAATACAGTCCTTTCAATCCAAAATCCTAAGAATCATAGTTGATGCACCCTATTACGTCACAAACTCCTTACTCCACAATGATCTTAAAATCCCTTTAGTTAAAGATATCATTACAACCCCTTTTAATAAATTCCACTCTGGCCTTTCCATGCATCCAAATCCTTTAGCCCAATCTCTATCCAGTATTACCCATCCTGATAATCCACCACATCGCCTGAATAGGAAATGGCCCCGTGACCTTCTCATTGCCAACACTTCATAAAAAAGAAAATATGAAGAGAAAAAAAAAACGAGCTGTGTATTGTAAATAGAGATTTANTTTTTTGTTTGTTTCTTTTTCTTTTCTTTTTTAAATTAATTAATACTGTAAATATTAACCAGCACATTACTAGATACAAAACATGTTGAAAGTAAATAATAATTAAGTTTTAAAAAAAAATTTTTGGTAGAAAACTCCCAGTCGATAACTGTAACCGTACGAATTCATGTCTTTTAAAATTGTATTTCTTAATTTAAACACCTTAAAATCAAATGTATATGAAATTAGTCAACTATTATGGTTAGCTAAATTTCAAATTACAATAATAAAAGCTCAGAGGTTATCGGTTTCATAGCTCCAATAAAATAATAAATGGTCAGGTATAAATAATTAAAATCTGGAGTTGTGAGTATACATATTTCTTTTTTTTTTAAATATGAATGGAAAATTTAACTCCTTGAGTTTATCACTCAGAAAGAAAAAATGGACGAATAATGTAAAAGTATAAAATTAACTCTTACACCTGCTCTTTTTAGCGGGCCAAGAGAATAATTAAATTTTAAATTCAACTTTAATACTTTAGTAGGAAGCGTTCAGTATTGTCTTCAGTGTATTTTATGAAACAAGTTAGTTTGACTGATATTGCGAAATAAACCATTCCACACTCCTTCTAAGGCTTCATTTAAAGATCTCATAAACAAAAAAGTTAGTCCTCAAGACTGTGTGTCATCGTGAAATTTTGGGTGCAAAATGACCAAGACAAAATATCAACCTAACTTTGCCGAAAACGACGCACGAAAGAGTAAATTCATGCTAGCCATTGACACTGTACATTGACATAAGGATGAAGTAATGGTTTCTAGTAGTGTGGAATTTTTGAATTTGTAACTAATTAGTTATAAAACGTTTTATTTATTTTTTTTGTATGCCTTCCTTATTTAATAAATTGATTGCTAACATAAGCTAACATTTGTAATGGTTTTATTTTCAGATAAAAAACATTTATTTTTAAATAGGTGGCTAGGCTCATATTTTTAACCCCGCTTGTGTCTATCCCATTTTTATTGGTGACGAAGTATAAAAATTTAGTTTTATATGGGCTTACTTCAGTTATTTTAATCTTTAAATATTTAATTGAAGCAATGTAATAACTATAAAATAAGCATAAATAAATCTGAGAGGAAAAGGGGAAAAAAAAGCCTCCCTTTACCACCTCTTTAATAAAAGTTGAAGTGAAGAAGAGCACTACCCTTCCAGTGAGAGTTAAAATGAACTAGTTGGAGAATTCAATATCACGACAGCCTTACTTCCATGTATACGCACGGCAAATACTAGGCGATAACCGACCTGACAACCCCCAACCACCGAGAGATACTCCCGAAATTAAATCCCCCAGCGTCTTCGACTCCTTTAGGGGCACACTTATGAATAAAATTAAATCGACCGAATGTACATACGGAACCTAATAAAGAAGAAGAAGAAGAAGAAGGGTGGGTAGCGCTCCCCCGAGTCAATATTGAGGTCGTACGGAATGTTGTCAACCTACTACAAGTGGCACATGTTTCATGCTCAACCCCCAGCTTCTTCTTCAATGTTCCAATGTGGCAATATCCCGAAAATGAAGTTAAATACTTAAACTTTGTCCAGAAATACTTTTACTGTGCTTTCAGACATTTTTGTAAGATGTAGCTAAGGAGAGTTTTTTTCAAACGTCCATAACATCCCCGGTATTCATATAATTTTGGAATATTTTCCTTAGGTTTTAAATTGAGGATCAAGTTTTATTTTTTATATTTTAAAATAAATCACTTATGAGGTTGGAATTGTTTTCTGGTTTTCTACGATAACTGATGTACATTTCAACAAACTTCAATGCATTTGGATTTAAAAACCAGTTATTTTAGATAATACCCATTGTTTTGAAATTATATTTTGTGTTTTCTGTGTTTAAATAGCCTAAAGTGTTATACAAATTTTGGTATTATTTGTAAAATGTTATACATTTTAGATAATGTAGTATTCTACTAGAATGAGAACAAAATCCGTCACGCTGGAGCTGCATATTCCAAATTTAATTAACACTGATAAGAGCAAAAAGTATGACACAACCAAGCTTTTCTCTAAATTGACCGCAAAGGAAGAGTGTGGGGAAAGGGAGGGGGAAGCTCATTACCTTTTCTTTTTCACATAAATACTACTTCCAAGTTGTTTTATTTAATAACAGTCGATTGCCTGATTGTATTTATTCGTTATTCAATTGTTTAAACAAGATTGTTTGAGTTACTATACTTTCATATAGTAAAACCAGAAAAATTATTTAAAATCATTTTCCATATAAAATCAAAAATCAATGTTAAAAAAAACATATTTTTTATCTGTGACTTGTGCCGACAAATTAGACAGTATCTTTTTTGAAACTAGATTAAGTCTCATTAAAATGGCTCAACTTCACAGAGTATGATTTTAAACTATTTTATACTTAAGTTACATGTTTTTTATTTGAAATTAATCATTTATTGGAAAATTTAAAGTTTTTGCTCCGTGGTAAAAATAAAGTCTTAAGTAAATTAACAAACTTGCTCAGAATCAGTCCCTTCTTACAAATAAATTTGAGTTTATTTATAACAAGTTTTTTTCCCCTCCACCAAAGCAACTTAGGTTATTAGGCAGATTGAACGACTACTCACTGTGAAATGGAAAAAAGACGGGGGTTGAAAAATTGTTTATAATAGGTTGTACTGTACGTACTGAAAAGTACTTGTATGAAATTATTTCTCATACATTAGCCAAAAAATGTAATGACCCTACGAATCTCGATTGTTCTTTATGCCTGTAACTTGTTCCTGGCGGATTTTTGAATATAGAAGACATCCCCAAAGTATTCAGAAAATATTTGGAACGCTATTCAAACTGGTTTGAGGCTAGTTAGTGACTCAAAAAGCTTAAGTTTACTAAGAATTATCCTGACAAAATTGATATTATTTGTGCATGAGAACAAATCTGACATTTAAAAAAAAAAATTATTTACTTAATAATTTAGAATTAGTGTGTGAAGGTAAAGATATACTGCTAAAACTATTTAGTTAATATACTGACATGTATCCGTCGTCAATGGCTGTCTTCCACGTCCTAATGGCGAGCGCTTTCGGCAGTGGTCTCCACTTTACTTATCCAATGTTTAGACTTTGAGCTGTGATTTTCTCATGAGATTGTGCCAGAAAAAGTGGACAAGACTTTGTTCGGCACGAAGATTGCAGATCATTGCAGGGAGCGCTCGCCATTGGGACGCGGGAGACAGCCATTGACGACGGATTCATATAAGTGTACTAATTTTGTATTCATTGGTAGAAAATAACCCTGTAGATTAAACACCATCACTTTATAGCTCAAATATAAGCTATTTTGTTTAAAATTGTATTATTTGTTGAATTTATTTTAAACTAATACCCTTCTCTTAATCATTCCACAAGGAGAAGTTTTGTTTAAATGCATGTTCGTTAGTCCCGCAGGAAAACCATTTGAGGTATGATTACTCATTCAGGAATGAATAAATCACGAGGTCTGGCAAAAGGCTCATGACAGGTTGTGTGCCCTGGCGCGTCCTTGTTCTAGATAGTTTCTGTTTGAGATCTCCCACTACTTCACGACTCCACAACTAGAGTCTATTCTTCCAGCCTCCTGCTTTCGCTCCAGCAAGATTGCCAATATATAGCAAGCGTGATTAGATACTTGATTTTTTCAAGCGCCGCTTCTTAGGAATCACGATTCTTCTTTTAATCTTTTTATAAGGTTCGCAGCTGCAAGTCCTTTACTACGACCAGCTCTCTCAATGAAATGAAGCCTCATTGCGACATTATAGTTTCGTCAGTCAGTCATTGCATTATTATAAACCTTATTTGAAAGTAAGACCCTAAAACGCACACTATTGAAACTACCTTTCATAGATGAGTTGGCTTAGGACTGTAGCTTCAAATATTTATATAAAAAAAATATATCTATAAATAAATTAGGTCTTATTACCTATAATTTCATCAGTAATTATACTTATGGAATTACATCGCCGCAATATGACCTAATTTATTAATAGATATATTTTTAGGTATTAACATTGCACAATAAGAATCCTAATTTCAAAAATATTTAAAAATGATTACCAACTAGATAGGAACTAACTTACTAGGATGAACTAGATACGAATCGCAGCTACAAATCTAACATAACAACTACTTCTTGTTGGACTACCACGGTGGTCCAGGAAGGAAAAACATTTTAGGGGTCTGTTTATTCTTCTCCTATTGCACTCCAGGAAAAAGAAGTGGCCAGTAAAAACTTAATACCCCTCTATAAGAAGTATTTTGTTTTTTTAAGCACTTTAAAAAATAAACTAATACTAAAATCAACATTAACAAGAAAAAATAATTCAATTTTTTCAATGGTTTATTACCCAAAAAAGATAATTAATCAGTTTCCTACCAATATAAAATAAGTAACTAAAGAAGTATCCTATTTTGAATAATACTTTCTGGTAATAAAAAAGTTTTAGCTACCATTTTAATTTTAACTATTATTATATGGCTATTTTTACTATAAAAAATGAAATTTCCCATTTTAGTTTATCTGGTTTATTACTCTTTAAGTGAATGTAATAATAAAATATGAAAGGAAGATAATTAGATAATACACATTTTTAGATTGTATATTTTGGTTCTACCTTGACCGAACCCGAATAAAAAAAAATCTACTATAATAATAATCTCTATGATCAAAAACTCACTATTTGAACTTATATCAAAATCCTTCATNTTGTATCCTAAATTATAAACCAATAAATTAAAGCAAAACCATTATTTTATTTGTAACTCTAGTTGTTGTACTTAGGAAATTTCAATACTCTACTAGTAATATGAGCCTCATCAACAATGTTTCTTATTACATTTTGTAAAACTTTTGAAATTTTTTTTTTTTTTTAGAGTATTCAATTCTTGACTGTTGAAACAATGTAAATTAAAAAAATTAATAAAAAATATGTTTTTGCATCCAATAAACAAAATGCCTATACTGCACGAATGCTACTACTATAAGAATTTTATTTTCTGTTCTATAATTTTTCGATTAGGGATTTAAAAGTCCCATTTGAGACGAAAAGGCTCCAAAATTTAGTTTTTACCCCAAATAGTTGCTAAAATTTGTAGCTGTTAGAATTTTGAGCAAAATTTACTTAACTTGCGTCTCTTACTTACATGAATCAATTTATTCTACTAAACAATTTAGGGTGCTTACTATTTAAGGGGCTTGGAAATAGTACGCCAATAAAAATTTTTTCGTTGACCATTTAGCTAAGAACTAATCAAAATGTAAAGTTGTAAAATAGTGTGGTCTTGCTAATTTCTAATGTGAAAAACGCTCAATTAACTCCAGAAAGCAATACATTGTTAAGAATAGAGAAAAAAATTATTTCAAAATTCACATGTGGAGTAAGACGAATGCGTAGACTGCTTATAGGACAGTTAGAATATCAGACCTAAATTTATGATCTTTTACAACTTTGGTGGAAATAAATAAGTGTGTAAAGTTGTATTTTTTTAGGCTTAAATTTCCTATTGCTATCTTTAACTCTATTTTATCTGATTAATTTTACAGCTCTTTTCTTTTATTATTAATTTTTAATAAGATATTTTAATATCTGGTTATTAATAAAAATGCCCAATAGCTACTAACCGTCACAATTAGTCTGGCTAGGCTTCTAAATATCGCAGTAAGAGAAAGCAGTAGCGTCCGAATGGGTTCGTAGTTATCAGATACTCTCCCTATAATGGTCTATATGGATAGATGTGAAATTCTACTAGACTAATGCTTTGACTATTCCCCACTAGAAGTAATAATATTCTGCAGAATAGAGCATAGTACGCTCTAAATTTCCCAGGTAAGTGGCATATCGAGTTAGCTTTTATCAAACCCAATGTGATCCCTTGTCGTATCATAAGAGTATTCGGCAATGAATTATGGGTACAAACAAGTCCCCTTGACTTGAAGACACAGGTACCTTTCACAGAGCAGCCCAATTACACTATGATGTGTAATAATTCGGTTCCGGGTCAGATATCGGCAAAAGATCTCTCGAGGGCAAATACGACCGTGGGGAGAAGCGTAGTTACTCCTCCTTCGTCGCCTCCTAATCTATTTCTGATGGTTCCTCTCGTTTCCCTTAGTTTTTTCCCCACTCCCTGTCTCTGCCTTCCTTTTATCCGCCATTACGGGTTACCTCAGTGCCTCAATTCTCTGTAATCCATACATTTTTTACCTGTTCATAATGCGATCGTGATCGGTGGAAGACCGCACGCTGTGCAGAGATGATTTTGGCGCCGTTCCTTTGTCTGGCGCCATCATAACTCCCACGCTATCATTAATTGACGAAGCCCTCTCACAGAGTACCAAAATTAACAACATTTGTTTGCTCCAAAAACTATAGGTTGAAAAAGTAGTGGGTCGAGACACAACATATACGGCAAACGTAGAATGAGGTTAGAATATCACTAAAATCTTAGCTGAACCATCAATTAAAGCCTTCATAGAGGCTATATAAATAAATTAATATAAAAAAATCNGTTATTTTTGCTTTAAATTTATTTATAATATATACACCTATCAAATTTATAAGATGCTACAAATAATCACCGTCTAAAAAAGAAAATAAATATACTTTTATAGTTCAAGGATGTTCCCAATCTTGTTGCTATTGTGAAAATTCAAAATTCCTTTGTCTGAATATATGAATTCTAAAACTTATTTCTCCCACTTCAAGAACCTTCATACTTAACTGCTTAACTGATATAAATAAATTATAACATTTATATATATAGCGCTTGCGGATTATGCTGTAATAACTGTTAATTACTTCAATTACTGTATAAAATGACGTTTTATACAGTAATTGAAGTTCATTTGTGTGAATGTTCGTAAGTATCTATGAAATAATGACATAAATAATCGCCGTTTTATTATTATTCTAACTCAACTAATAAACTAAATCGCAATGATTGAATTTATGCAGCTAATTTATTTGGGGCGAGTTTGAATAGTACTAAATTGATGGCTGAAGATAAAAGCCGTTGTAGCAAGAGGGCAAGCTCCTGACCGGATGAGGGAGAGGTCGTGATTAGACATAACTCATGCCCTGGTAATGGACGCCTCACAATTCAATAGGATTCTTTCACATTGACGTTTCAGTATTGACTTGATAAATGTGCTTCGGGGGCTTCTATTGAGAGAGGCCGGAGACGGGGGTGTGTGGAGGCCAAACAGTTTGCTAGCTGTGGGAAAGAAAGAAAAAGAATAAGGAGACGAAAGAAAGAGAGGGGAAAAAAAACAGTTTCACTGAAGCTTTTTGACTGACGGTGCTTTAAAAAAAACCCCAGGATTTATAGAAGTGTTGAAGCAGTCTCTGAATGGAGACTACGTCTTCCCATTGACAGATAATCGGCCCTTCAAGATAAAGAGAGTCCGGATTAAGCTATTCTTCCAAGACTTGTCAATGGCAGTGCCTCTGGACTTTGACTTATCTTTTTTTACGCGCATGTGTACCTTGTCCATTTTTTCAGCCTAATTCATTCTCTATTTCTTCTACCTGAAGCCTTACACTTCAGTTAAAGTTTTCCCTTATATGCTTTTAAGAGGAAAGATTATAAAGGTTTAGTCCGTAAAATAAGGGATGCTTCAGGTAAAACTAATGCTACTGCATATCGCCCTTCTTATTTTATTTTTTCCTTATCTATCTTATAAGATTAACACTAGACCTCGAATGATGACGAAATATCTTACCGAAAAATCGTTTCCATGATATGCTGTGGTAAAAAGCAACCTGTGATGTGAACCTCTCTACTCTCACCCATCGTCTGCAATCTGTGTACATTTCTCACTGCAAGCGTTCATATTTAAATCAACTCCATCTGAAAAATTTGAGATATAGATTTCTCATATTTTTACTACATAGATAAATATATGATTGTAGATTACATTGTAGTACATAGATATACTATGAATAGTAGATTGCATATTTGTTTGCCGGGAATTTCTCTATACAAAATGACATGCCTCAACATACAATGAATTAAGCAAAGCCAATCAACTTGTCAAGATACCAAGTTTACATAATTTAATATTTAATTCTGAAAGCTATATTATTTAATATTAAAACTCTGAAATATACAATATTAGCATTATTAACCACATCAAGAACTAATATTTAATTTATATAAATAAAATAAAACTTAATAAAATGTAACGTATTCCTGGTGGAAGTGTTTCAGCTCCCTGGAACCAGCAAACCATAATTATGAAACTGTTCAGATATTTTATTCTATTCCCTTGCATTTATTGTTTATAATGAATTATTATTATTATCTTTATTTTAGTATTTCTATTGTAATTAACGCCAGTCTTTTTAACGTAAATATTAGAAAATTTCAGTGATGACAGGCTGGTTGATATTTTCCATGATTTGAACACAAAGAAAAAATATTAACAGATTCATCTCATTTAGTTAAATTGTCTTCCCTCTGAAAAAGAGTTGGAAGCCACTCGCCCGGAAAGTCCTGGGAAAGGGAGATGAAAGGGAGAAAAAAAGTAAGGGCCTGGAAGAAGGGTAGGAGAAAGAATTATATATAGAAAAGTGCTTATTTAAGGGGGTGGCCAGTTAACCGCTTCCTGCCGGGGGAGAAAAAAAAGGAAGCAAACTTAAGGGTCAAAAGGCTCAATTAAAAGTTGTCCAGGGGCAGTCCCAGCTCCTCAGTCGACATGTTCAGCAGTCTTTAAACGGAGTTGTCCGGGGCCGATAACTCCCTGACGGAAGGGGACGACCCACTCCAACTACCAGGGAGAAAAAAGTTAGGGGCACTTTGTCTCCTTTTGTTACAAATAATGAACTAATTTCTTTGCCGTCTTACATTACTAACGAACCGAAAGGGTAATTGTTTATACTGTCTGACCTCTTTGATGGGCGGATGGTAATTATTCTCATAGAGCTCACCATTAGAGCCGCTCGCCTTTCTCTCCTCCCCTACACTTCTTTTCCCGCCATTACAACAATAAGCAGTTTTTCTCGAGCTCATGTCACTGAATTTTCTACTTTTGACGGAAAGGGGTGACAGAAAGTAACATTTAGATTTACCTGGGTATGAATAACTTTTGCTTTTACAGCAAAATTTACAGTAATTTTACTTCCTCTAGGATTGTTAAAGTGCGATTAAATGGCAGAACATCTAGATAGCCTGTGTTTTAAATATGGCCTCAAAAGACTATAATAGCTTTTATTAGATGATTTTAGTTGGGGTTCGGTCAAGGTAGATACAAAAAAAAATTAAAATTTAAAAAAATGTATTTTTTAAAAAGGTTATCTGCACACGTNATGTGGGATTATTTTACCAAAATTACCATGGTTTAACTATAAGAATTTTTTATTGCGTATAAAGTGAGAGTAATGAGTGAGTTTTTATAATAATAATGAAAAAATACGGATTTAGCACATATTTATTAATTTAAATATATTGTTTTAAATAAAACTATTTTAATCGTTTTGAAAAATTCATACCCTATCCAGAAATCGAAAATTAAAGATAACATAGTCGAATTCGCAGCGTATTAAATAAGTATTTATTATAAGTAAGTTTTTTCACGCATTAAATGAGTCATATAATAACAGTTTATAATAACAATAACAAAATATTTAGAAAAATAACTTAAATATCTTTAGTGAAAGACCAATTCACTATAGGCTTAAGTTGTTAATTATTTGAAAAAGGAGTTAGTATAAGTCTTTAAATGACTCCAACAAACGGAGTACACTCTAACATAATCATAATATGCTCCATTTCCTCTCGCATTCTTCCCTCGTTCTAGCTTAAACAATGATACTATTGTTCCGAAAGGGTATTCAGAATAGGGTTGCTTGGCTGTTTCCCAAGTCAACTTCATCCAGTTTAAATCATGCTGGTTGGTCAGCCCCGGGGAGGTAGAGGATTCTTACAAAGAAGGGATTGAATAAAACAGGCTTACCAAAACCTCTGCCCACCCGTGGTTCCTCAACTTCCTCAACTCTCCTCAATTACCATTATACCATTACTAAAACCGCTTCAAATATTAGGTTACCTTCTTGTTTGCAGGGAAGGAGTATGTCTTCTGCTTTCCCTCTCATTGTATAATAGCCGGCTCAAAACTAAAAGGATCGAGTAACTGAAAATTTAGAAAAAGCCTCGTCATTTTGAATTGCATCGTTGAAGATCATTGAGTCGGTTCCGGGGTTATTTACCTCTGTTATCTATTGCGAAACGTCAAATCTTTGTCCATTTTGGATGTCAGTACTTTTACTGTGCGAGCGTTTTCTGATTATGCATTGCTTATCTTAAAGACTGCACAAACTAACAAAGGTACATTATACGCATAAATAAAGGCTTCATCCTCCTAATAATAGTCATACCACAGCCATGTACCATATAAACAGCTCATTGATTCCAGAACATTATTAGGAACCGATTCTTCTTTAAACCATTCTAAATCCGAATCATTTTTTTTTTAAATTTTTTTTTCACATTCTGTAAATAAAATTACATACTGTAAATTACTCACAATATTGTCTATTGGCTTTGATATTAACATGGAGCCAGTGACGCTACACCGAGAGAAAGCAACCATGATTATATTTTATAAATAATATTTGTGATATAAAAATATTTTATGAAATATAACAAAAATATAACTAATAACTCAATAGATTTTCTTTTCACTTTTAAATACACGATACTACAGATATTTCATTTGTTTTTCTACCCATTTAGAGTCGGGATGAGCTATCAACAGGTAGCCACCCATCCTAAGTAAACCATCCTATTCAAAGCAACCATGGCACTGGGCCGGGTTTTATTTCTCATTAAAAGAGGGGGTTTTGAACCCGACACCTTTAATCCATACTCCATAGCATATGTGAGCTAGTTGAGAATTGAAAGCGTAATAATAATTTTTTTAATATTGATTTTAATTGTGGTATTTAATCCCACGTTAAATTTCATACAAGTAATGCAAGGGAGTTAGAATTAAAAAATCTTACTACCTCAGCAGGGACTCAAACCCGGGTATCATGCTTTCCTGGCAAGTATAATAGCCACAACTCCACCGAGTATATATAGGAAAAAACGAGAGTCTAACAAATAGCCGACAATGTTAGCTCCTTCGAGCATAAGACGATATATTCGTCTTACTTGAGGGTTTAGATTCAGGGTATATGGTAAGTGCAGGGAGTTGGAGAGATTATCTAGCTAGCCTCGGTGGTGCATTGGTCTGCATAACTGTCCGGAAAGCAGGAGACCCGGGTTCGTATCCTGGCTGAGGAAGTAAGATTTTTTTATTCAAACCCCCTTGCATTTCTTGTTAATATTGATTGTTTACGTTAGGTCTTCATTTTATTATTATTATTTACTATCTCAGATTTTAAAATTTTTACCAAATATAGGAGTGAAATATTATTTTATTTGCCAAACAAATGAACTCTAAAAGTATAATGCTGAAGTTTTTATTGTTAAATTGTTTATTTGTAAAGGGCTCTTACTCTTAAATATTAAGTGTTCCTCACATATCAATTTGAATGCTACTGAAGTTAATAATCACACAACGTTATTCTACCTGAAGTGCGGACACAGACATGCATGAAGTTATAATTGGGGGACTTAGCGAAGGACCAAGGGACTTGTTTCAGGAGCAATTTGTCTGGAATCGACTGATGGTGACAGAGGACTATTCGGCTACATCAGATTAGGCTCACTCACGTCAAAGCCAGACACAGTTAATCAGCTGACTCGTACGCTGTTCCCACTGGCCCAAGTAGACCAATCACCCCTTCCCTCCAGGTACATATCATATGTCTCCAAATGTAATTCTCCAGTTGCCGGCAATCCAGAGGTCCCATGTCCACCGCACTCACGTTCAACTAAAGCTGGAGGGTTTAACTCCAGCTTTACCCTTAGACACTCAGATTAACCCTTCATTGCTTCTACATTCGAGGCAAAAGTATTAGAGAACCCATTCGTCAGCTAAAAACATATAGCTCAAATATCATCTATGATATTAAACATATAATACAACTCTAAGTGATGTACACAATTATATATATATAATATCATTGATCACAATGTATAAAATATATCTTATAATAAAGTCTATTATTATAGTAAATATTATGAGAATATAATAATATTCTTCAGTTACAAAATACTCAGAAAAGGTTTACGCACTATATTGTACTTAAAAACTACTAAATCCATCATATATGCTTTAATATACTTATAAGATATGCAGATATTAATATTTTCAAATTTATAGTCCATATGGTTCGATTGTTAAATTCTAAAAGATTTATTTAAACTATTTTTTGATACTGAATTTTGTCAACTTACCAAAACGAATGACTAATTAGAACTAAGTTTAATCGTTCTAAGCATCTATATGCTACATATTTTGTAACCTACCCTCTGTGGGGTCTATGATTAGTTTGATAAGGAAGTATATCTATCATTATATTTATAAGTAATAAGTGTTAATTTGCTATTACATATATTCTACCATGTGTGATAACCATCGTAACTCTAATAAATAAACTCATAGAGGTTTAAACTCTAAACTATAGGATTATATTTAAAGACACCTAATACTGTACGAAAACCTAACAGAAGCATCCAGTCTCTCCCAATCAATTAATATAAATTATTTCTTTGACTAGAAGTGCTCTGCAAACCGTGATCATAAATCCATCCAGTACTAAACATTTTAATACCAGCTATTTATTTGTATGTGTATTTCACTATTGCAAATTATCTTTAAATATTCTAAATATTTAGTGAGGAAAATTATTATTTAAGGAGTAATTGGTGAATTAGAAATAATTTTTATTATTTTAATTTAGCAGTGGTGGCAGTAGTGCCTTTAAAAATATTATTGAAACCCTGATATTTTAAAGTTGATACAAAATGTATCTTTAATGTCTGTTAAGTGGCAGACCATATTGAAAGGGAATACAATTTTAGATATAAGCTTTATACGAAAACTTTTGGGGGAACAATAAGATATTTAAAACACCCCAAAAAAAGGAATCAAATTTCTGTCTAAACCAATTTAAAAACCTCTAATATATCATCGAATAGGAATGTGTCATTGCTATCGGCAATAAATTATACAACTAGAGCTGTTAAAGAAAATTTATCTTAAAAAATAAATAGTTATAGTAGATATTATTTATCTTTACGGGGAAGTCGTGAATCCCCGAAATCCACTGACTTTAATGTCTACTTTTATTTTAGTGTTTTAATCAGTTGCTCATTTCATATAAATTGATTAATGGGAAAATCCTGGGTTTTTTTCATGTAAGATATTTGTCTTTAAAATATTTTGATTACTATTCTTTGCTTTGAGGCTACCTTTAATTAACAATTTACAAAGGAACTAATGTTATCTGTGTCGTAGTAGTGTTTATTACTCATATGTAGGGTAGAGTTGAGGAACGAGAAATTTACAGGGTTGGGGGTGGGTTACGGGACATCATTAACAAGATCTGTTTACGTAGATAAATCCCTTTCATACATGCGATTGTGCGGTCTCATTTTAACGACGAACTATTCAGATCGTTAGCTTGTTAGAGTTAAAGCTCGGAGTTGTTGTGTGGGCCCTGAAAGTAGCCAGTTTCTGCTGAAATTTGTACACGTGTAAACTTGTTTCGCTTATGAATGTCAATCTCTGTAAACATTACCTGTAAACACCCCCTGGTAGACTGGGTGTTATTAAATCACTATGCATGATGGAAACAACACTCCAACTCTCCACCGTTATTTATGTTTACAATTTTATTTTATACAGTGGCTGCATGAAACCTGTAATTATAATATTGACATTCCTTTTATATATGAACAATATTATTACATAAAAAATTTATCGGTCGAGTAGACAAGGAAAGAAAAAAGTGTCACTAATGTTCACACAATATTTTCATTCGTATTTTTACAAACAAATAAATTGATGTTTTAATCACAAAATATAAGCAAAACATTATTTAGTTTTAAGAAAGAGAACTGTTTTGGCATTTTTCTGCAAATCTAAAAACTTTAACGCTTGTCTCTTGGTCTTAATAAAAAAGTTTTTTCTAAGAAAAAACTGTTATTTATTCAAAAAATTCAAGGGAGTTACAATGCATTTCTGATATAAAATTTAGCGTGGGATTAAATACCACAACTAGAATCATTATGTAAACCTATAATTTTTTTTTCCTTTTCATTGGCGCTTCAACTGCCATTGTTGAAATTTTTATTATTTATTTATTTTATTTTTATAAGAACAATTANAGCTCCCTGTTTGATTCTAAACTCTGAAAATAAATAATGAAATGTGGGATTATTTTACCAAAATTACCATGGTTTAACTATAAGAATTTTTTATTGCGTATAAAGTGAGAGTAATGAGTGAGTTTTTATAATAATAATGAAAATAAGTAGAAAAATATTGATGTTTACTATCTAAGACCAATGCTGTGATATGGTTCTAAGGTCTTTTACTAGTAAAGGAATGTAAAATTTCAGATAGTTTCAATTTGTTGTTACTTAGGTTTTAAAAGGGCTTTGGGGGTAAGGAAAGTAAATAGTGAATTTCCATTAAGAACGTTAAGCCTGATCATAAAATTGACAAGTGGGGGAGTTCTTGAGTTTCCGAGGGAATTTTTTTAATTTAAAATAGTGTGTAAATTGAGTCAAATAGCGAGTTTTAGTACTTTCGAACGAAAGGATCTTGGTATCAAAACGGCATTAAAATTTTGGACTTCATCAGATTTAAAACTCCCCATACTATTCTGAATTCCACATATGAATGATACTCGTGAGAATGTAGACAATGGCTGTTTTTAGAGAATGTCAAAATTTTCATATTAGAAACGGGAAATATTTTAGGCGTCAAAATCACAGCTTGGTAAGTAAACTTGATGAATTTCCGGTTCCAAAAAAGGCCAAAACACTGGAGCTTCTCTTCATCGAACATAAATTACTGGAAAGGATTTTCGAGACTGAAAGACAATTTCTGTTATAATCATCGGCCAGCATTTAGTGGTCAAACGTTCGAGACGGAATCACATCGCCCTGAAGTAACGAGCCGGCACAAGTAAGAAGTACCAGGAGGCTGAGTTCTTCGTGGGTTAGGGGTTGCGCACAAAGCGAGAGAGATTTCTCCCTCCCCGTTTGAAAGGGGATGCCAAGACCCGCCCGTGCATAAAATTAGTTATTGAAGGATTCACTCGACCAAAGATATTTACTAAAGACTAATTAGGGGGAGGCTTCTGTATGTTTGTCTGGCTTTCCAACAATGACAGATGTAAGTGAATTAGGGAAACAGGGCTTCATTCATAACCAAGCTCATTTGTAGATTTTTTCATTTCATCCAAGTCACTTTTCTTAGGCTCTAAACTTTCAACAGCTTGAACACTATTATTGTTTCCGAAATTTACTGATATTGTTCAGAATTAAAAGTATAGCGACGCATAAATAAACCAATTATTTAAAAATTTAGGGGTATAAAATTGGCTTAAAATCGAAAATATTACTCATTCTTTTTCAGGCTCATTGATTTTTGGTTCTGGTCAATCTGCCCAAGGTTCAATGCTAACACTACATAGTTGATTTTTTTGTTTCGAGAATTATTGGTGATCTTCTAGGGGACTATATCACCTGTAGCTAGATTGGTTTTTTTTTTTTTTTTTTTGTATTTTTCTTTTTTTACTAAGAGCCCCAATTCATCTTGAGGATTAATCAAATATATTTAAAGATACGATCTGCGCCACCTCACTCCGCCATATTCTGTGTGGCTGTGTCCACTTAGGACGTCATAGTAAAATCTAGCTTCAGCCAGGTTGTTTTCTGGGTCTCACATGAAGGTCGTACACATCCACGTATTGAGCCTTTGGATAGATTTTGCCAATCGATTTCCCATTTACCAGTTAGCTCTTCTTTTAAGTTTTTAAATATATGAGACTTCTCTCCCTTTACAACGGTTTTCTGCATAAATGTATATGTGCCATACTTTTTGAAGATTTTTTATGTGTACCATATTAGGTCTGAAGATTTTGTAACAAAATCTACATCATGGCACAAACGTGAGTTGCTTGGTTCCCTTGAGAGAAATCTGGTAAAAACGTATGGTATGTTAAATTATCAAAATTAAAGAAGATAGCGATTATCTTTTTTGGTTTTTCATTACCTCTTGCCTCTTTGATTCTACAAAGTAATGAACTCTAATTTTTTTTTAGAATAAACTAGAGGTATTAATATTAAAATCTAGAGGTATTAAAATCTATCCCAGCCAGAACTCGAACCTGGATCTCCTGCCTTCCGGGCCGGTATGATTCCATTACATTACCGGGACGAGCTAGATAACTTATTAAATTCCCAACACACTAGCAAAAGCCTAACCCACGAGAAAGACAAATATATCGTCTTATGCTGGAAGGAGCTGACATTGTCTAGCTATTTATAGACTCTCGGTATTTACTTTATCGTTACTTACTCTCGCTAGTGTGTTGGGAATTTAATAAGTTATCTAGCTCGTCCCGGTGGTGTAATGGAATCATACCGGCCCGGAAAGCAGGTGATCCAGGTTCGAGTCCAGGCTGGGACAGATCGATTTTTTTATTCTATTCCCTTTCATTAATTGATTAAAATTTACGTGGGATAATAAACCAGAACTAAATTAATATTTATAAGAGGTTCAGTACAAGGAGCTTAGTATAATGATAAGTAAATACATATTTTTTCAGATTAAATTGATTTCTTATGTTGTTACATTCTGTAAGTAAATATAGATTTTGTAATTTAAAAATCTCACAGTTTTGTTCGATAGCTTCGAGTTGCATTTACATGAGGGAGAGAATGGCCAGTTCCGCAACTCCGAAGTTAAGAATATTAAGAATTATAATTTGATTCAATTAATATGAAATTGTAGTGTTTTCGGTATATATAATGTAGGAATACAAGCAGAATATTTTTTCTATAGATATTCATTATTATTTCTAAATTTAGAGTTGAGTAAATCGAGAGTTAAAAGTAATAATTGACTGTTAGATTCCCCTTTGTAATGTCACACCACGAAGGCATATTTTCGAGGCAGAAGGGTGTTTAATATTTTCCGAGTAATTAGCAAACAGGTAAAAGATTGACAAGGATGATATTTTGGGAGGGTCTGAGTTGACAGACAGGCGGATGTCAGGGGGATAGGAAAAGTGTTAAAGTGAAGGTTTGTGGAGGGGTTGCTGGGAAGAGGAAGCAGACGTATTTCATATAAACGTCAAAACTTGTGTTGAGTCTTGTTCGTATCGTCAAGTGATATAAGCAAGTTGAATCTAATATAGAATGTGTGCTACCTGGGACGAGTATAAGACGCGAGCCAAGATAAGGTTACACCCACCTTCCCTTACAAATACCCCTTTAATGTGAGCTTCGGCTCCGCCAACCAGATACTCCTGTCCCGTCCAATAAAGCTGTTTTCCCTTCAGTCTCAGCACCCTCCTCGCCCTGTCAATTTCACGTCCCGGGGAGTGACATTTTGTCAGAAAGAGACGCCTCCATATCACGCCACCAACTTCTATATTAAAGTTACGTCTGTAGATTGTCAGGCATAGATTGACAGGTTATTGTTTAACCAAAAATTAAGAAATAAAATACAATAGCTCTCCTTATGATCTAATTCAAAGCACTATTACTCTGGGACCTACAGAAACAAATACACAACCTCATAAATATATGCTGGAGAGATTAGTCAGGGTTTCAGCCAGGATCAGAAAAATAAAATACTCCAAAATTGTTGGGTAATTATTTTATTATTCCCGACGTTTCTACGTAACTTGTAAGTCGTCATCAGGGCGATAATGATGTCTGGAGAGATCTCCGATGGAGCTTTATGTTCACATCTCAGAGTCTAGAACTAAACTGGAGTCAGTTTACATAAACCTCCCTCGAAGATCTCTCCAGACATCACTATTGCCCTGATAATGACTTACAAGTTATACAATTTTTTTAATAATTAAATATTTTTTAATTTATTAATATAGGAATTTTTGCCATATATACAACTGATGTGTAATTTAAAAGAGTCTCTCGCTCCATAAACTTATCAGTCGTTCTCATTGGAGCTAACTTTGCCTGAAGGTACAGGTATACAGATCTCTGGAAGTGACCATCGTCCCTTCCCTTGCGGATTTGGTGGATTGAGAAAGGGTTGAAGTTGAATCGATCAGCTGGATGGTAAGTCTGTTAAAGCCATGCAGCCCCATGGATTAGCCTCGAGTCCGGCAGTCCTCAGGATTAGCCAGGTTGTCCTGATCCTTTGACCCTTAAAGGATTAGGATATCCAGACAATTATTCCCTAATCCTCGAGATGAAATTATTATTTGTGACCTCTCACTCTGAGGAGGCCAGCTACCCAGCCTGTCACCCTCCTGATAACTTGATTTTGTTACCCTGTACTTGAATCTCTTTCAAACGAGTCTAACCGTTATGGACTAAGAAAACGTTATTGAATAAATCTAAAAAAAAAATAATGAAAAAATTTTGTTTGAAAAATTAATGACTTTTCTCTTCAAAAATTTCCTATATTATGCTACAAATAATCACCGTCTAAAAAAGAAAATAAATATACTTTTATAGTTCAAGGATGTTCCCAATCTTGTTGCTATTGTGAAAATTCAAAATTCCTTTGTCTGAATATATGAATTCTAAAACTTATTTCTCCCACTTCAAGAACCTTCATACTNTTTAATTCTCCATAGTCAAATTAGTAAACATTTGAAGAAATTTGTTAACTGTTGTTTAATGGGACACATTTGAATAGCTTACTTAGCAAATACAATGGAACGTATTTTTAGAAAAGAAAATAAAATTGCGTCTTGGGAACGAAAGTTTCTTATGATGTCGATGAATACAAATATGCACCTTAATTTAGAAAATTATATCTTATTTCGCAAGCGAACTTAATAAAAGTGTAATTTGTTTATGGTAAATTATTATTTTATTTTTAGGCTAAAGTATGAGAAGTATTAAATTGATTTATCATGATTAATAAATAATAGACTTAGTAAAAATCGTTGTCTATAACTACGTTGAGCTGTTTTTCGTTAGCCAATAGGGACTATTCCTGGAATTTATAAACTACCCCTCTATCAGAAACACACATACACAACTAGCACGCACAGTTACTATACAATATTAATATAATCTTAATATACATATGCTATTAAGGCTACTTGACACACCCGAAACATCCTGCAGAATTTGCGAATATAATAAATGTTTTAAAAATTTTTGCGACTGGTTGTGTGATTTCTATTCAACATACTTCATAAATACTATACCTAGTTAAAAACCATCCCTTACTCTAGTCTATATAAAGAAAAAGAGTCGAGAGACGAACGCACTTGGATCTACGTAATGAATGAAAAATGTCTTTTGTTCAGGTGTATCCTCATTCAAGTAATGACTACTTATTTTGTCTTCGCATAAATAATCTTCTTCGCTTTTCCCCAAATCTTTCCGAATTTACGCTTTCATCAGGTATTTTCGTAAAGAGCAGCCATGTTGTCAGGGTGAGACGCACAGGAACTACATACTGCATATGAGAGGCAAAGGAAGTAGCCTGGTTAACTTCGTTGTTGTTAAAAGTATTACAATATATTTATAAAATCCTAATGTATCTAAATTATAATTTTATAAATTTTGTTCAATATTTTTTTTGAAACTTACACATATTTAAAATTTGTATAGTAAAGTTATGAGCATTTCCTACTCTACCCTTCTGGTCAGTTTAGCCAGCCTTTCCATCCTTACCTTTTACCCTCATTACCTATTGTAGCGTGTATGATCTAGACAATTTTTGAGCTTACTCAACTCTTACGAGCGGCTAGGTTTGCTGACGATTCAGGTACTACCATATGGTATCGTATACATTACATTACCATTAAGCATATTTGAATGACACTTTATTTCAGCAGCTTCATTTTCCCTGAAGGACGGTTAATCCCCACAACAAACTCGAATCATTATTCACCTTCTTATCACCGACATCCAATCTCCTTTTAATTAAATGAAAGCTTGTTAACTTTCCAATCAATTTTCTTCCCATAAATATTTACGTTTCATTAACTTTCCACTAAAAAGTTTTCTTAAGTTGGAAGACTGAAACTTTCTATCTCCTCGTCTATTAGGTCTCTATCGCTAGCCTAGGTTCAAAAAATATGATAAATGATATTCATTCAAAAATACAGTCTGGATCATGCACGATAGTATTATTTTGTGACACAGCCTCTCTGTGGTTTAATGGTCTATGAATTCGAACAATCATTAATAACGATCAGGTCACAGTAAACGACTGAATAACAGTTTTGTTTTGTTTGTATTTTGAAAATTCCGAAGGAATGTTGCTAAGCAGTTGTTCCCATCTAAGATTTTTTTTTAAAAATGTTTTCGATAATCTACTCGGAGTCTCAACTTACTGAGGTAGTAAGATTATTTTATTCTATTCCCTTGGATTTATTGTTTATATGTAATTTCTCCGATCTTACCAGCTATACAATAAAAATTATAATAACTAAAATTTTGTGTGTGTGTTGCTCTACATGCTAAAGTTTTCAATTTTTCTTATTAAAATATGACATGTAGCTTGAAAACTGAACGACAAACTTCATCATTGAGAAAAATTATACCAATATTTATTACCAGAAATGTCAAGCATGATTTTAATTTTTTTTTTTTCGATCTTGGGGACATAATATTTACTTTACATAATATTTACTTACTCCCAAAATTACAACATTTATTTATCTTTTTGTACTTAATATAAGTATCGGTTAATTAATACTTGTAATCTTTGTTAGTGGTTTTACTAATCTAAGGTTAGGTTGGGATCAGAGTGGCCAATGCAAACCAAAAGGGCAGATGTAATGTTTAATCCTTTGTGAGGTCTATCGCTTTGTTCATCCAGAGTTGGCAGTTTGAAACGCGTTGTATACAGTAATTACATTGGTAGCTTAGGGCCTTAAGCCTTATAGGCAACTGATAAGGGAAGAGGGCAGAACACTATTAGATCTTCAAGTCAAGTTGGCGGGGGTGGTGCGGGGGTGGTTGGGGGGGGGGGTTTAAGCCTGTAAGGGTTTAGGCCGGACCCTGAGGGCTTCCTTCCGCCGGCCCTGTGGGGGGCAATCGGGATTCTTTGACCTTCCCTCACTGCCGGCCTCACCTCCGGAAATACACCCCCTAATTGTCGGGGATGTCCAGGAATAATTACTCGCCCCTGCTCTGCCACATACAACACACGAATCGATAACTAAGTACCTATTTCAGTGAAAGTTTGTTTGGGCTCGATCAAGGTTAATTAAAAATAAAAATACAAATTTAAAAAATATGAACGTTACGGCTCACAATGTAAGCCACCTTCAGGCTATCATAAAGGCAAGTGGGGACATGTCACCTGAATTAAATCTTCATAACTCACTTTGATTTGGATCACTTGATCTAAGTGACAACACGTCCCCTCTGTCCTTCGAGATAGCTTACAATGTAAGCCGAAAAGTTGGTGGATAATAAAAAAATACACTTTTTTTAATTGCATTTTTTTTTTTTTGGATCAACAGAACCCTAAATTCTCTACTAATGGTATCAAATTTCGTATTCTTATATGATCCAAAGAAAGTTATATGATCCAAACCAAATTTTAAATTTTAAGTAAATACCCCTTCCTAATCAAATTGTGGTCAATCTTTAAGTAATATTGTTGATTAATATTAGTATTGCCAAATACACAGTTACAATTAATTTGAATATTGCGTTTGAGTTTTACCTTCACACCTAATGATTTAATTTTATGATTAACAAAATCTGTTTTATAATCGCTATTTAATTATTAATGTTAAATTCATAGTGTACAAATTTTTTATTTTTTAGTATGTCAGTTTGCACTGACAGTCATTGAGATTCCTGGTGTGCTCTTGGGAACAACCAGCCCTATCGAAATGTGATGAACGCCCTAAATATATATATATATTTAGGGCGTTCATCACATTTCGATAGGGCTGGTTGTTCCCAAGAGCACACCAGGAATCTCAATGACTGTCAGTGCAAACTGACATACTAAAAAATAAAAAATTTGTACACTATGAATTTAACATTAATAATTAAATAGCGATTATAAAACAGATTTTGTTAATCATAAAATTAAATCATTAGGTGTGAAGGTAAAACTCAAACGCAATATTCAAATTAATTGTAACTGNTTTAGTTGTGGTATTTAATCCCACGTTAAATTTTATACAATAAATGCAAGGGAGCCAGAAAAACTCCCTTGCATTTCTTGTATAGAATAAGATAAAATTTCCATAGGAGTTTCAAAAATTCAAAGGTGATAATTTATATGAAACTTCTTGAGTGAGTACATAATAAAGTAAGAAAAATAAATTTTAAAAAATTTTGTGGTTAAAGGAAAATTTGCATTTACTAAATATTAGTTAATTAATGTACGACTAATATTATCAGTTGTGTACAACATTTACATTTTAATTGTGTGTTTATAAAAATAAAAAAATTTTAATTTGGGCTTATGAATAACATTCATGTTCCTCTATGCCAACCTCAGATGAATATATAAGCAAATCAAATAGGAGCAAATTTATTAAAAGTAAAAGTAAATCAAATAGAAAATTTATTTACAAATGGATGTACACTAAAAATTATGTCTTCAGATATCCCTAATGAATGAAACAAGATTCTGTAGCTCACCAGGTACATATCATTTCGAGGTACGATACATTTTTATAAGATAAAAGGCTTCTAAGTCCTACAAAATAAATGACGTTTTTTTTTGTTTTTGTACTAGTAAACCCAGTAGTATTGGAATTTCTGTCTTTATATGGCAATGAAAGACATTTCGTTTTTTACGTCGCCTTTTTTTTTTTTTTTCCTTTCTTTTATTTATATAGTATGTCAAATGGAAAATCTCAAAGGGTAAAAGAAAATAAAAACGTGCTGATTAACGTTATAGAAATTGAAGCACGCCTTCAAAGCCAAACATCGAAGACGGACGCCCCCTCAAGGAGGAAGAATATTTAAAGGGTTCTTCCTTACAGAGAAAAAAGAGGGCACACGGGCGGTGGTAGGCGCTTTTATAGGGCAGGGGTGAAGGCGATGTGCTTTGTGATGACGTCATAATTGAAAGGCGGGAAACACTCGGAGGTTCAAAAAGCGTGAATTCTACCACGGACGTTTATGTAGGCTTGACGCGAAAAGAGTCTACCTCAATTAATCCGTTCCCCTTGGCGGGACACGTATGGTTTGGATTGATTTCTTTGAAGCGCTACCGCTTTCCTCAAGTAATTACTCGCAGACCGAGTCTTTCTACACACTTGAACATCCCCTAGCACACAGACTGCTCTCCCTTCTTGCTTTTCTACCCTCTTTTTTACCCCTGGATCAGGAGACTTTTTCCAACAGGTTTTCTCTTTCTACCGTTTGGACCAACGCGGCTTCTAATTAATTTAAAACCTCATTAAATGCGCTTCTTTGAGTGTCCTATGCATCCCTTTTGCACCAACCTAATTCTCCTCAGTTTTCTTTGATTCAGAAACACTTTTGAACAATGTTTTTAAAAAAAAATTATAATAAAGAGCAGATTCATTTCTCGTTCATCAATTCAATGGCTTAAAGAGTATGAATACACGTACACAAGCAGACACTAAATAAGAATCAATATTTTTAGGAGAGATCAAACCCAGAATTTTGTAATCCTGTGTAATCAAATCCCAACTTAGGGAGTTTTTACCGTAGAAAGTATTAGTAGAGAATATGTTAAGAGTCAGTTAAGATTGGTCAAAATTTACAATTTTAAAAAATGCATTTTTTAACATCTGCCAACATTTCGGCTTACATCGTGTGGCTAATGTCTTATGTAATAGGAGTTTGTTGAGGAGTTTATTGAGTTGAGTAAACTCTTTTGGCAACACAGTGGTATTCGCACTGTATGTGGGTGATGATGTTAAGTGTTGAGAGTTTGTGTAGTTTTGTGGTGATGGTGTGTTACTAAAGAGGAGATCTGGGATGCAATGTTGCGGGCCTGGAGTCTAGTGATTTGACTGAGTCTTCATGATAACATCTAGATAGCGACGCAGAAATGTAGAGTTGAAATCGTTAAAATGTTATTAAAAGTTATTAGATGATTTTAGTTTGGGTTCGGTCAAGGTAGATCCAAAAAAATACAAATTTAAAAAATGTATTTTTTAAAAAGGATTATCTGCCAACGTTTCGGCTTACACTGTAGGCCATCTTCAGGGCTATCATGAAGACGAGAGAGGACGTCCTGTCCCTAAGTTCACATTTCCATGACTGGAAAGGTGTACTTATGGACAGGACGTTATTAAAGTTAAAGCTTAATGAAGTCAGTGACAAGAATAAAGTCATAGCAGCTTATTTCCATGGAAGCAATATTTTCTTATAAAAAGATAGAGGAAAAGACATATTTAGGGACCAAAAAAACAGAAGACAGCACTTTCAAATAAGCATCCGTAATTAACATAAATCCCAATATGATTTTAAATAGACGAAAAAATACTGGCTGATTTGGATGATTGGTCATTGCGAACATTGAATAAATTACAAAAAGAAATATAAGAATATGCATGAGCACACACATATGGACGTTTGTTAAGAGATAAAGAGTCTCCGTTCTCCTTTAAGTGGTACATGGTATGGTCGGGACTCTGGATACCAAAAAAAAATCCTTATTACCTTGTATGCAAATTTAGAAAAAAAATTAAAATTCACGGATTAAAGAGTCTATTTTAATAATTTCTTTCTCTATTTATCCAATTCCATTACAAAGAGAAATAAAACATTAGTAAATATTTAATTTAGTTGTGGTATTTTATCCCACGAAAATTTCAAACAATTATTGAGAGGGAATAGAAAATAATTTCTATTCCCTCTCAATAATTGTATAAAACATTAGTTTTTTTTAATAAAAGTACTGCTTATTTAACAAGGCACAAAAAAACTACAATTTGGTGTTTGATATATTTCTATGGAGTCTAAAAATATTATCATTTATACAAACTGTGGTAAGGAGTCTAATAATAAGTTTTCAGGAGTTCTAATAAAAAAAACCAAAAAAAAAAAAAACCACAATTTGGTCCTTTTTCTTAATACGACGAAACTTGAACAAGCCAATCATATTTTGACCAAATAGAAAAATACTATGCTACTACAGGAAAATTTCTGGTAAAGAAAACATGTACAATTTTCAAAAATGTAAATAACATTGGCCATGTAGTGCTTCCTATATCAGGAATTCATATAGTGCATACAATTCCTGAACTACAGACTTTTGTATTGCTATCTGTAAAATTACCTGTCTATGTTCACTAAAGTAGCGGATTTGTCTTGTAGAGTTCGTCGAATACAACAGCTTTAGAGAGAGAGAGAGAGCTGTAGGTCGCAGTTCGTTACTTCAGTGCGAAGAACCAACCCCCTTCCTTGCTGATTGCAGCCGTCTGTTGATGTTAGGGGTTGTGCCGGGCCGAGTGGAGGGGGGGGTAATGGAGAAGCCCTAATTTGTGGGATCACCTGGGAAGATGTAGAAGCAGGCTACGGTTGAGTGTAATAAAAGATACGTTTATCTGAGCACTCCCCTTCGGGGGTGGAGGCATTAGCCGAGTCATAAAACTCTCGTACGAAGCTCTTGATTGATTCTTGCCCCGCAAAAGGGGAATGGAGAGAACGACCTTTCAGTCCGAGAGGAAAGCATGTACTGCACTCGGCGTTTCTCTTCCGCTGTTGTCTTCTTCCTCAGCATGTGTTAGATCCTTCCCCCTTCAGATGCTTTTAGAAGGGGGAGAGGTTTGCGAAGAGACACTGTCGGTCGAATTGATTTTATCTATTCCGATAAAAAAAGTATCAAAAGTTTGGTTGATGAAACCAAAAATCCTAATACCATCGTGAAGATAAAATAATCGTGGAATAAAATCATCTTACACATGGGGGGATTTGAAAAATTTAAATACATAGAAGATTATTTAGTACTATTCTGACCAATGTAAAAATGCCTCAAAGGGAATGGTCAGAAATAAAAAGAGATTCACAGAAGAAATACTATTTTCAGCTGATATCGGTAAGCAGGATGCGCCATAATTTAATAAATAAGTTTTAATATGATCAAATTGAATAAAACTAAAATAAATGAGACCAATTCCTGAGCTATACTAATATATTCCCTTCATTTCAAGTTTACTGCTGGAAACTTTATTTTGTAGTATGAAATTATTATTGTTTTTAACTCTACAAACCTAAGTAAATATAATTATGAATAACTTTACTCTGATCCCTATATAACAGGTTTTTCAATAAGTTTTGCTTACTCAATAAGAATGGATAAAAAATTCACAATTTTACGGTTTGAAGTAAACTTTAATCTTCAGTATAGTCTCTCTGAACATCAATACTCTTGTTCCAACGAGATTCCAATTCATGAATTCCATTCCTGAGGTGAGAATCTGGAAGGTCTGCAAAATAGGTTTCCACAGCTGTGATGAACTCACCATTTGATGAAAAACGCTTTTCACGCATAAATTTTTTTAGGTCTGGAAACAGATGGAAACCGCTAGGAGCCAAATCTGGTGTATATGGTGGATGTCTCAACAATTCTATCTTTAATTCATGGATTTTAGCCATTGTCAAAATCTTCTTGGGGGAAGATGCATTGTCCTGATAATAAAATTCTTTTTTTCTGCATACGCATCTTTTTCCTTCAGCTGGTCTAAAAAGGTAATAATAATATTCAGAAATTATTGTTTTACCAGTTTGCAAGTTATATTCGCATCCCAAAAAATTGATGCTAAGTTTTGCAGCCGAAGAACCAGGTTAACACCACTCGTTAGCCTCTTTCTTTTATTCAGGATTATGGTGATACACACAAGTCACATTCATAGTGATGAATCGACGAAAAAAGTACACTTAAGGCCTCCAAAAACGCTTAATTTTGCTGAGGAAGTCGCATTCAAATGAGTTTTTGTTCCATTGTTAGCGAATGCGGTACCCATTGCGCACATAGCTTTCTAAAACCCAATATTTAAGTCAAAATATTGCTTACACTGTCCAATCAGACGCCTAAGGCTTCTAATAAATCTCTTTCAGTCACTTGATGATTTTTCAATAGGATATCCTACATTTTTTCCACGATTTCTGACGTATTTGCTGTTTTTTGACGTCCTTGAGGTGGGTCGTCTTCAAACCTCATACGACCACGTTTAAATTAAACAAACCATCTTTCTACTAATTAGGGGCAAGGAGTCCTTATACACATTCAATATTCGTCCATAGATACCTTGATTTTTCCACTGTAAAAAAGTATCGTGACAAGTCGATACTAAGTGGCCTGTAAACAAATAATGAATAAACAGATTGAAATGAAACTTCACATACGTTTTTATAAAGAGAGTACCAACATAAACAAATTAGGCTAGTATCAACGCCCTCTCTTATAAAACTTATTGAACATCCAGTTAAGATATATTAGCTTGTAGGGAAATCCTGTTTTAGGCAGTGCGCTGATTGCGTTGAACTTATGTTTAGAAACTTAGGTTTACATACTACATAAAACAGTATTTCATCAAAATATAATAGATAACTATCTATGAATAAACTATTCATAGAATAATCACTCTTAGAATAATCTATGAGATAACTAATTATGAATGTTTTCATAATAAGTGTGCCTTACGATTTATAGAGCTAAAAAACCATAATAACTTCTTAACACAAAAGCTGCTTATACTTTGCAGATTTCGTTTGCCTATGGGTTTTATTGAATAAGGGCTTTATATCTATAACGGTCTTCAACTTTTTCTCCATTACAACCATTGAAGAACATACTAATGAATTTTATTCCAGCACATCACCCTGATAGAAAAGAAGTTATTTACACTGGAAGTATAAAGTAATTCATATTACTACCTTTGAAAGCACTGGGGAGAGAGGCTAGGTAGCTATCTATATGTAGCCACTAAACACTAAACACCCATGGCACTCGGTAGTCAGTTATTACTCAATAAAAGTCGGCTCGCTGCGACACTCGAAACCAGCACAGAAAACAAAAATTTATATTCATATAATATTTAGTAAATAAATAGCGAAGTGTTTTTTTATTTTAGGTTTATGTTGTTCGTGCAAGTTTTTAATTACTGCTTTAATTGGAGTTTTTCAATTTGCAAACAGATCTAAATTATTTTATTTTTAATTAATTTTGTTATTGAGAACAAGCATTAAAATATGGCTAGCTCTCGCAGTTTGAACTCGTTTTCTGTTACCTAAAAGCCACGTTTTGACAGCTGTCTGTTACACTAATAGTGAAAATAGCAAATCACATTTTAAATTTGTTTCAAACAATGAGTGGAAGTGAGCTGGAAGTGAGTAGGAAGAGACAGATAAGGGAAGTTGCGTCAAACAGAGAAAGGCTTTTTCTTTCATTCGTACAATGTTATAAGCAATTGCAGACACTCCGCCTCGGCCCAAGACCAGATGGGGATAGAGCCACACACCCAAAATGGGAAGCAAGGAATTGGGCCGGTGAATGGTCTGTCTGAGGGAAAGTGCCTCATAAGAAAAGAGCCCCGGACCCAATTAAACAAGAGCAGTTTCTGATTCAATTACTGCTCTATTGGCCGGGGTGGGCAATCAGAGATAAGGTGCCCGGGGGTTGGAACAAGGGGGTGGTCTAATGTCTACAGGACGATAAACAGTTGTATTGGCCGGACCCAATATGGACCCTCCCTATATCCGGCCAAGAGCAGAGGCTCAACATCCCTCCGAGCCCACCCTCCTAATTGGGTCATTTCGCTGGCACGGGGAAAGAAGGGACTTCTTTTATGGGACCCAAGCTCCTTGCCTCGAACCAGCTCTTTCCCGCCAACAATACACCCCTCAGTTCGCCCCTATCCACCACCATATGAGTAATCTATATGAACAGATCACATTAATCAGTCTATTCTTCTACTTTCGCCCTGGTATATAAAACGAAAAAAAGTGTTCAACAAAAAAGCTGGCAAATAAGTGTCGTTCTTCGCCAAGACACTTGAGGGAAGTAAATCCCTCATATAAATCGTACGTAACAGTAGCTTTAACCAGACCACGGAGTGGAGTATTATCTGATAAATTAAAATAAAGTACATATGTTTATCTTTACATTTATACTCATAAATGACAGTTAATTACTATTTTGACATGAATGCTCTATATAAAACAAAATAAAGAAAAAATACAAAAAAGGGAAATTTTAACTGGATTATGAGAGACACTCAACGATCATAGTTCAATCTTAAATAATTAAATTGTATATTAAATAAATATAATATGTAATTGCATAAATATAAAAAATTTAATCCATTAATGTTTTAAAATTTTTTTAAAAACTAATAATAGCTAAGATATTGACGATAAAGGAATTTGTTCGTCATGTAAATTCATCAATCAAAAGCAAATCAGTGCACATTGGTTTGCAAAATGAAACCCAAATAATGAATATGTCTAAATATTTATAATAAGGGAGTTCGCCTAAACTTCGAAATTACTTCTTAACACCTTCCTTCATATAGTTTTTGTAAAAATGTCCTTGATTATTTAAAATAGAAGATTATATTTTACACTTATTATGTTTTATTTATTCAGCTTTAACAAAACCGAAGATTTGATTGATTTTTAAATTGTTTTTTTCTCTTATTCCTTCCTCCCACATAATCGGCTATATATTTTAATGAAATCATTCAAGGGTTTGCGAAAAGAGGCTTTAGTATATATTTTTTTAAAAG
>KZ808710.1:0-11904 GCA_000696205.2 Oncopeltus fasciatus
AGTGACTCCATCCCTAATTAGTAAGGGGGATATATTCACTTACATACCTCCGTGAACAATACACTGTATCACCTGACACTGTAGGCAAAGGTTAATTACACCACACCGCTGCTCTAAGTAGCCTACCAGAACCGGGCTAATAAACACATCCATCTAAAATCCTACTAACATCCTTATCACGATCAAGCGAACGTCTGAAGCTGGATTGATGATAGGGAATGCGATATGCCAAGGAAAATGGATTTTACACCATAGTACTTGGAGCGTACGAGGCCTGAATGGAAGGGAGAGTAAACTTGTCAACAAAGTTAGACAAGTCCAAGCGGATGTACTTAATATTAATGAAATCAAGAAGAAGAGAAAACGTCATATGAAGGTTCTGAACTACACTCTTATATACTCGGGTGTCAACGAGAGTGAAAGAAGAAGGGGAATTCGTGTTCCATAGTAATCTTTCAGCAATAACAATAAACTGTAAATTCCCGAATGATGGAATGGTTATTCCGAAAATTTCTGTAGATGAAAAAATTCACTCAAATATTGTATCAAGTATTGTAAATATCAGGAAGGAGGAACCTCTTAGCAGTGCTTTACAGTGAGAGATAGATGCGTGCAGTTTGAATGGCAGAATGGGCTGTGATAAGAATGCACTTTCAAAACGGATAATATGTAGTAAGATAGTTTAAGTGATATGGTGAAATATCTTAATGGCAAATGACTTGGTGGTTAGTAACATTTTTTCCCCAACTAGTAGAGGGACAGATTTGCGAGAGAAGGGCCCTCTTCCAGAAATAAAAAGTCAATCCTCCGACAAAGTATTAATCAAGAGAGAGAGAGAAAATGGAAATTGCCCAGAGTGCCAAGCTAAAGCTGGGATTTGAAATAAAAAGCAATCTCTGTCTAATTAGGAACAAGATTTCAAATTAAAAAGTAATGTTAAATATAATGGCTCACAAAAAAAGGAAAACTATAAAATATTGCAGACTAAAAAATGAGGAAAGTGCACTGTACAATTGTGAAGAAATCAGAAATGCAGAATTGGGACGTGTAGGAGAGTCTATAGCTTTTAAAAATTATATAATTGATTCTGCAAAGCATACAATTGATAAAATTTTAAACATACTACCTGGACATTTAAACAAATGAAGATAAGTGTAGAAATAAAAATGTACCTTGGAAGGACTATCTGAGCCAAGAGACAATCAATACCTGTGCATAATAAAAAAGCAGAAGAAAGTAAACCAAAGAGAAATTAATGTTAACAAATCGGAAAACTTGGGATTATCCTGGTCATAAACTAGAGCGAAATTCCAAAGAAAAAAAATGTATTTTAAAATTTTTTTTTTTAAGGGATGCACAAATAGAGACAGCAAACGAATAAATAGATCAAAACCAAACAAGAAAAAAATATCCGGAAGAACACACATATATTGAAAAGATGGAAAGAAAATTTTCAAGATCTGCTAGAAGGAGAGCGTGGATTAAGATGATTGTATCTGTGAAGAAGAATTGCTTGGGTGTATCGCTAATATAAACTCTCAGGGCTACTGGAAAGGAAGAAATATCTCAGGAAATTATTAGAACCGTGGGAGATAATAAAGAGAAATTTCTTCTTCATCTTCTAAACCTTATCTAAACATATGAAAATTCCTTAGGACTGCATGGTTACAGTCATTGTGCTCAGTTGTTCAGAAAAAGACAAGAGATTGCAACAGCCATTGTTGAGTATATCGCTCCTTGGTGTGCCAAGAAATATATATAAAATAGTACTGGAAAAAAAAAATGAGGTCAATAATCCGCTGAGTAGATACCCCGTCTAGTATCCAGGTTGACAACTTTTTTCCCAATTTATGAAGTGGCCATTGAAAAAAAAGAGTTTTGTTGTATAGCCATTTGGTGATGTTCGCCATGGGTCTTCCCATGCTGTTGTGAGGTATTCCGTGCGGCCCTGTTTTTCCCTAGTCACTGGGGCAGTAGTCTCATTGTGGCCGTGCGCAATCAAATTCCTTAAGTATTCTGGGGGATTCGTAAGAGATGCTTCTCGTGTCAGGGTAAATCTTTGTGCAATACTTGATAAAGGTCGTTAGGTGGAGTTTCCGCTATTATTTGGAGTACCTTCTGTATGCCATCGTATCTCGTAATAGTGCTGTACGTTGGAGGCATTTTGCGTGTCCTCGGTTCATACTGTCGCCCCATGCAGTGCCAGCATGCAAGTTGTTCCCAGTGTCCAAGCCTGATTTATTAACCTGGTAAAATGAAAGGGTCCCATGTGTAGAATGACAATCTGCTACAGATATTCTTCATATTTATGATCTTTGTACAAATTGGGAGCCATTCCCAGGGTTGGTTTCAAGGCTAAATCCAGCTTGTTGATTATTTCAGGGAATTATATGCTATTGTTGCGTAGTCTTGGTGAGTATCACCAGATATTCGCGTATTTAACCATGTTCTGAGCTTTCTCTAATGCCTATCTTCGAGAGTTTCCGAAAACTTTGACTGCAAGGTCATCGAATTATGCCACTAAACTATGTCCTTATTGACTGAGAGATCTTAGTAGTCCCTCAAATAGTGCTTTCTATATCATCGGTCCCAATACTGAGCCCTGGGGCATCAGGATTCGACTATCACTATGTTTTATCTCATTCTTTCCATTCATTCGTCAACAAAACTACTAATCGGCAGGAAAATATTACTGGAGACGGCCCGATTTTGTAATTAGACAAAAATGGCCGTTCACCTGAAGTGATCGAAGTCTTCTGAAATATCAAGAAATTGGAATGTTGCTCGCTTTACTCAGTTTCAATTGACGTCTGTTGGCAGGCAATTGTGTCTTCAGTGCTTCGTCCTCTGGTGCTTCCGAATTGTCTTTGATGACATTTTTCCTCGATGAATGATTCTTCTATGTTCTTTTAATTAATGTCTCCAGTACCTTTTCAGCAGCTGTGAGAAGGCTAATTGGCCTATAGCTTGAAGCAAGTTAGGGGTAACTTGGACCTTTTTCGAGAAATTAATTATTAACCTTTTTCAAAATTTCCGTGAATTATCACTGGTTTAGGCAATCATTATATTTTTTTTCCAACATTTTGGCACAGTGTATCAGTCAAAATTTATAGATAAATGCTGAGAGATACAGAAATATAGATTTCGCCATTTGAAGTATTGTACTAATATTACTAGTTTAACCCCTTCGAATTTGTTTAATCAAGTGCATGAAATTATAAGATGCACGAAAATGCAACCTAATTTCCAATAATTTTGATTTTTTTGGGCTATTGCAATAGTTTAAGAAAATATTCAGACACTATGAGACATAAGTTAAGAGGTCTTTATCTCACATATAGACCCACGTGCTTTGGGTCATTCGAATATTGCAAAGATCAACAATAAACGATCTGGAATAGATTTTCACCATTTCAGAGAATTATCCAGTAGTGTTCTAGATACTTTATACAAAATTACTTGTAATGCCATTAGTAAAGAATACATTGAAGTATAAGCCGTTGAGGAAACATCTTCTGATCACCCTGATTAAATATTTTTAACCTAGTAAGATTTTTTAATAACAAAATCTTATGTACAACTAAATACAAATGAACATTTTGATACATTTCTTATGCATACAACACGCAGAAAATAATGAAATTGGTTTTTTACAATCTTTATTGACTTTTTAAGACGGTTTTTAACGCATTTATTTTGAATTGTAATTCCTAGTTTAGGCTTATTTCTACAAAGCTTGATATACATATATTTTAATGTGTTTATTCAATTCAATAATATTACAATTAAAAATAGTCCTTCCATGGAAAGGAAATTTTATTAAGTAAAAACTGTCAAAATTAGGATGACTTGGGAGTCAAAAACACCATAAATGTGATCATAAGCCGACCCCAGAGAGGCGAGACCTCTGCCTCTAAAACACCCCTGTCAAAGTTCTTTGTGGACCTGGAACCTACGCCCAACGTGCAAGAGATCTACAGCTTGACCTCGCTCTGCCACTATAGAGTAAAAGTCGAGAAGCCTCATCCTCGTCGAGAAATAGTTCTATGCCACAAATGCCAGCCATATGGTCATACAAAAGCCTGCTGTGAATACTCTTCACGGCGCGCCAAATGTGGAGGCACTCACATCGGTGCGAGCTGCCATAAATCCCGCAATATCTCAGCTATATGTGCGCCGTGCCAAAAAAATCACCCTGCCAATTACAAGGGCTGTCAGGTTTGCAAGGAGCTAAAACAGCGGACCTTGCCTTCTCGTCAATCGCAGACTGCAACTCAAGTCCGGAAAATAGTGCCTCCGCCCTCAATGACGCAATCAACTCAGGATCATCCCAGACAAGACGAGCCACAACCACAACCGCATCCCACACCCAGGAGGGAGCGACCCGCTATCTCTGACGCCCCGACTTCGCTCTCATCTAACAGCTTAACTCCCTCATCGCACAACTCATATCCCTTCTGATCAACCTGGTCACCAAAATGACCCTACCAACACCCACACCAAGATTCCCCAATCCAAGAATGTCTTTCTATCCTCCTATGGAACGCTAACGGAATTCAGGCGCATACTGACGAACTCAAACTAGTACTCGATAACAAAAACGTAGGCGTAGTATTACTGATAGAAACACGACTAACTAAACGAAATAATCTAAAAATTGCTGGCTACCACACTTATAGTACAGACCATCCTGACGGGCGAGCTCATCGTGGAACTGCACTTCTTATCAAGAAACCCTATACCCATCATATCCTACCCTCCACTCCCACACAGTCCCTTCAATCAACAACAGTGTCAATTTCTACAACCTCTTATCCTATCACAATTTCAACAGTGTATTGCCCCCCAAATAAGCCAATCACTACACCAGAATTTTCCACTTTCCTCAATGACCTTGGTCCCTGTTTCCTTACCGCTGGAGACTACAATGCGAAACACTTGCAATGGGGATCGAAAACGACCAAATCTCGTGATCAATCTCTATATAATGCGTACTGCGTTATTATGGGATTATAGTATTATGAATGTAATATGTAAATAAAGTTTGTATAAAAGAAAAGTAAATATAAAAAGGAATAATACGTGTATAATATATTAAAAGTAGACGCAAAAAAAAGTTTAACATTTAAAAACCCCTGATTACTTTTTTCAGGAAACGAAAGTTGTCGCCAAAAAAGTTTTTTTGTCATTGGTCATCACAAGAGATTAAAAAAAATATATAGAAAAGTTGGAGATAAAAAATTGAAAAAGTTTTTCCAATAGTGTTAAAATATTTTCTTTTTAGCTAGAAGCGTCTGAGGCGAGTGTATTAAACTCTAACCGAATGAAAAGCTCAAAGTTAGGGGCGGAAATAAAAGATACATTTTGTAAATTAACTTCTGGAAGAAGGCCGTAAACCAAACATTCCAGATGAATTATTATCTAAGGGAAATTACTCTTTGGAAGTATCATTTTACAGGAGAACAGCTTGCCTGACTTTAATCGTAGACGTTTGCAATTATAACTGTACTTCTTTATTTTTTTTCTCTGAAGTGCTTTATTTTCAAAAAGTTGTTGGCTTCTTCTCGTTTAATACTGTTTATTAACTAATCAAGTGCTGCGAAAAATAATTAAAAATAAAGTGGGTAGTATAAAAAAAGACTAAATAATTTTTTATTTCATTTTCATTATTTCCTAGAATGTGTCCGAATCCCAGTAATATTGCATTACTACCTATTGGTCTGATTGCTGAGGCATTCTGTGAAGATGTGTTTGATTGTGAGGGTAACTCCTCAGGTCCCATAGATCGGAAGTTCCTCCTTCATGAGATAGTGGGTGAGGGAGGCGGGTCAGCACCACCCTTGCCTGTTCCCCTTGCACTGATGTGGACCAGGGTCTAGTTGTGAACTTGTTCTCGCGGAGTTTGTTTTCACTGACGTTGTAATCTCTTCTTCATGCATTTCTTATATTTTCTTTAAAATGAAATATTAAGTCTTGTCGCGTGATGTAGTTATAAGGTATTCCGACATAGGCTTCTTTAGCAGCTTTGTCAGCTTTCTCATTGCCAGGAATGTTTCAGTAACTAGAAATCCTAATGAATTTAACCTTAATTTGATTTTTCTTTAGGTCCTCTACTGCTTCTTTAATATGAATTTCTAAAGGGTTGAATGCATATACTTTTTGTAAGGGTCCCAGGGTCAATGCTCTCAGTGCACAGTAAGTTTTTTTTTTCTTTCTGTTCTTCTCTTTGTAATGACCAAGAGAATTCCTGATTTGCTAGAGAACACTTAGCCTTAATTGGATATCATTCTTCATTGAATAGAGAAAAAAAAATCAGGCAACCATAATGGTGTCTCATTTTTTTTTTTTAAATAAAGATATAAAAAGTAGTTTCCATTCATTTTAATCTATCTTAAAACAATAATAATACATAAAAAATGCTGCAATTATTTTTTTTTTTTAATGCATTTTATTTTTTATTTGATAGTTGACTAATATAATTTTTTTTTCCCCTAAGGTATGGAGCAAGGGTATTAGAAATGTCCCCTTCCGAGTACGTGTGAGGCTTTCAAGGCGANGCCGAGCTTTCGCACATCATGTGATGGCTTCTTCAGGGCTGAAAAGAGAATGAGAGTTGTAAAGAGAGATTTTTAAATATCCAGATGGTGTATATATATAGACTTCTTTATGGATAAAATAAATATTTTTTGAGTTTTATTGTGAAATTGAACAATTAGGAGTGTGGGTTATACTGTACCGTAAATTTTAATTTGACGGTCTGTGATTACACGCTATTCTTAATGAGGTTTACTTATCGCTTTTAATTTAAAAAAATAAAGACTGATTTAGTTGCATAGCGAAATTTGATGAATAAAAATGGAGAATACCTGAAATTTTAAATTCGAGTAAAAAAAAATTTTTTTTTCCAGGGAGCATATTAAGTTTACAGCAATGAAGTTCAACACAGTTTAAAATATATTTTTATTACATATATTTTAACTAAGAGGAATTTCAAATAAAAATATTCAAAAACTAGGATGCTTAAGAATTCGCTGAGTTCACGGAACTTCTGAGTAACAATTTTTTTGTTTGCCAGGACTCGAATCTGGATCTCCTGCTATCCCGGCCGGTGCATTTACCAATTATGCTACCGGGACAAGTCTTATAAGTTATTAAATTCCCCGCACTAGTGTCGAGAGTCCAACCTCCGGGGACGATGAATATAACGTCTTATGCTCGGAGGAGCTGACATTGTCAAGCTGTTCAAATGACTCTCGTTATTTACTTTTTTTTAAATTTTAATTTTATAAATATTGGACTTTCGACACTAGTGGGGGGAATTTAATAACTTATCAGATACTGGTCTCGGTAGCATAACTGGTAAATGCACCGGCCCGGATAGCAGGAGATCCAGGTTCGAGTCCTGGCTGGGACGGTTAGATTTTTTATTCAGTTCCCTTGCACTAAAAATTATCTAAATTTACGTGGGATTAAAGACCACAAAATAAATAAACGCATGTTAAGGAAAAAATTAATTTATTTAACTACCATGGGTGAGAGCTTTCCCTAATCTACCATCACCGGCAAATTAGAGCTCTTAATTGTCAAGCAGATTGTCTTTTAAAATACATTTCCTTATATCCATATATTTAAAGAAATGTAATATTAATAATATGCGAAATACAATAAGATTATGAAGCGGACGGACTTGTTTTTAATATTCTAAACATCGAATTAAATAAAAAACAATTGATTAAGGAAAAAAAAGCTAAAAAAAGTTCCTTCAGAATAATTAATGTTAGAGTATGGGAAAAAGAGGGGTAAAACTTTATAATGTATTTTTATTATACAAATAGATTTTTTTTGAAAAATTGGTATAGAAAAATGTGGAAGTATGACACTTGCCTGAAAAAGATGTTTTATTATCTGAATTTTGATTGAATTTGATTTTTCAGGAAGATTAAAGCTTCTGATAGTTAATTTAAGTGTCTTTTAAAAATATTGCCCTCATTTTCTTATTTAATCTTTATCCACTAATGGCGAAGACTGAACTACTTTCTCGTATGAACATGGAGGGCGGTGCCCACTTGCGCTGTGCACATGGCGACACCGCTCTTATTGGCCGAGACCCGACTCTTTTATTTTCCCATCTCCATTGGAACTTTAATGGAGTGTTTTGTCCCCGCCTAATAGGCTATTAGGTCACTCGCCCTCGTCGGCCACGTCTCCCGGCGGGGAACTACACAAACTCTCGGAGCCACACATTGGTACACTTAATCTGGAAATCATTTCTGCAGTGAATAGTGTGTGGGAAAAACACTGAATGATGACAGATATATCTCTGGAGGAAGAGCCCAGTGGGAAAGCTGACTGTGAGCAGATTCATAATCGGAAATCAGTCTAGAGAGATATCAGAAATAAAGTCTTGTATAATAAAAAATAAATTTTTTTTTGTTTGGGTTTGGTCTAGGTAGATCTAAAAAAAAAAAATACAATTTTTCCAAAACGTTTACAATTATAACTGTACTTCTTTATTTTTTTTCTCTGAAGTGCTTTATTTTCAAAAAGTTGTTGGCTTCTTCTCGTTTAATACCCCAATACTGAGCCCTGGGGCATCAGGATTCGACTATCACTATGTTTTATCTCATTCTTTCCATTCATTCGTCAACAAAACTACTAATCGGCAGGAAAATATTACTGGAGACGGCCCGATTTTGTAGTAGGCCACAAAAATGGCCGTTCACCTGAAGTGATCGAAGTCTTCTGAAATATCAAAACATTGGAATGTTGCTCGCTTTGCTCAGTTTCAATTGACATCTGTTGGCAGGCAATTGTGTCTTCAGTGCTTCGTCCTCTGGTGCTTCCAAATTGTCTTTGATGACATTTTTCCTTGATGAATGGTTCTTCCATGTCCTTTTAATTAATGTCTCCAGTACCTTTCCAGCAGCTGTGAGAAGGCTAATTGGCCTATAGCTTGAAGCAAGTTAGGGGTAACTTGGACCTTTTTCGAGAAATTAATTATTAACCTTTTTCAAAATTTCCGTGAATTATCACTGGTTTAGGCAATCATTATATTTTTTTTCCAACATTTTGGCACAGTGTATCAGTCAAAATTTATAGATAAATGCTGAGAGATACAGAAATATAGATTTCGCCATTTGAAGTATTGNCTATAAAGAAGTGTCCCACCCAGGACACGAACCTGGATCCCCTGCTATCTGGGCCGGTGCATTTACCATTTATGTTACCAGGACAAGTCTGATAAGTTATTAAATTCCCTACACGAGAAGAGAGATGATGAGGTGATGAGAGTCTAACCTTCGAGGCCGACCAATATATCGTCTTATGCTCAGAGGAGCTGACATTGTCAAGCTGTTTAAATGACACGTTATTTACTTTAAAATTTTAATTTTATAATTTTTTTTTGTGGTATTTGATCCCACATTATTTTAACAATTTTTAGTGCAAGGGAACAGAATAAAAAATCTAACTGTCCCAGCCAGGACTCGAACCTTTCCTGCTATCTGGGCTGGTGCATTTACCACTTATGCTACTAGGACAAGTCTGATAAATTAAATGGTAAGTTATGGTCTGGTAACTTATGGTAAATGCACCGGCCCGGATAACAGGAGATTCAGGTTCGTGTCCTGGCTGAGATAGTTGTTCATATTTATTACTGCTTTAATAATTAACTGACTAAAAATTGGGTACAAAATTAGTCGTTTCTCTTAGTCTGCGAACGATGATTGAACAATTAGCATATAACTAATGTATATACATAGAGTTTTAATATTTAAGAGAAAAGTCCACACCGATAAGAGGACAACCAAATCGACATATTAGTAATAGAATGATCCTCTACGAGTAATCTATTGACTTCGTAGGCTGGATATGACACACGCGCACATCTATTCCCATTCTACAAGTAAGGAGTATGATGGCATTTAGGTAGTATGTGTGTAGTACATCTAACCTCTGACGTTTTGTGATGTTTCCAGTTAGCACCCTCTCAGGGCATTTAGGCCAGAATCGCATGCTTCAGCGAACAAACCGTCAGGTGGGGGGTTACTCCAAGTCCACCAGAGATTCCTGACTGGCCACACTATCGTAAATAACATCCCTTAATAGAAGTAATTCACAACTTTACATACAGATTTACACCCGAAACTTCTATTTGCAATGATTTCGGTCGCAAGCTTGTTCGAACGCTTAAAAAGAAACTCTAAATACTGAAAACTCACGGGAGAACTTAGTTGTTCTGGTCGCCACATTTTATTTATGTGATATTTTATAAGAAAGAATTGCACCCCTGTCCAAGGCTCCATCCAGTTTGACTCTGTATTGGATATTTTCAGTGACAATTTTTGAAATATTTCAGTAGAAAATGTGAACACATTTTTATGGTTTTATTTTAAAGTGAATAAAAATTGAATGAATTAAGTTACCTCTATCATAATATAGCTTGATTTTTATTTTCCAATAAATTGAATATAAATAAATATTTCGTTATAGCATAATGTCATCCTCTAAACCAATGTATGTATGTGAGGTCCANACTTCGTTAGGAACTTCGACAATTATCCACTATCTATGTTCTATTATCTTTGAGAATATCCTTCTTTGTTCTGCGTCCCAAGTAATTATACATGGGAAAATTTGAATATTAATTCAAGTCACATAACTCACTTTAAATTTATGCAAGATAATCTAAAGGGTTATTATTATTTCTACCACCAATGAATATAGAACTCTCATACCTTATATTCTCCGTCTTCATTGGTTTTCATTGGTTTCATTGGTCATATTGGGAGATGTACAGAAACCAATGAAGACGGAGAATATAAGGTATGAGAGTTATGCAAGATATTTTACATTTCAACAGATAACATTCCATATTTAATATATTTCATAAGACATTTTCGAACAGCTTTCTTCTTCCATTCTTTGAAATATTCTGTAAGTGTGGGTGTGTGTGTGTATGCATGTATATATATATATATATATATATATATATATATATATANCTCAAACCCGACATACTGCTGAACACGAGTTAATTATCTATCACTCCTGTATTTTTCATTGATAGTACTAAATTGTATATATTTTTCTTAGAATGGAAGAAAATCGCCTATTACGACGTAATTTCTTTATTAATGAAGTATACTAGTCGAAATGCACTCATAGGTATGCGAACCTCAGTGCATTCACAGACCTACAGGATGGCGTTAAACCTTCAGTTTCCGTCCTGAGTTTTCAACAAAAGACCTACACACACGGTTTTTTTTTTACAGATATATATATATAGAGAGAGAGAGAGAGGGGGAGAAAGAAAGAGCGTTAGCGTGAGTTTGTGTGACTGATAACGGTCTGTAGGTTGCAATTTTTAGTTTATCACAACGAAATAAAGAAAATATAAAAGTCTCGCAATGAGTAACCAAAGCAAGTTTTTCATGTCTCATTGTATATGTGTATATATGTGTGTGTGTGTGCGTGTGCGTGTGCGTGTGCGTGTGTGTGTGTGTGTGCGCGCGCGCATGTGTGTGTGTGTGTGTGTAAAGCGTAAACAACAACATGGGTAAAAGGTTTGACCACTAAGCTTTTCTCAAGACTGGAGAAGCGGTAACATGTGAACTTTTCCTCTTATTATGGGAACAAAATTATATTTTACAACAATTATGTTCCACAAAGTTTATCGTAACGCATATAATAATGAAGATATTACGATAATGATTTTGGTCTCCATCTAAATCTCACCTTTTCCTCAACCGATTTCAATCAAAAATGAATTATTTTATAATTAAATATAAATATCAGCTTAAGAAAAACTTATTAAGCGAATTCGGTTTTTAAATTCTAAAAAGAAAAGGTTTCATTCAACACTCGAGATTCTGGAGCATTCCCAAATATCTTTCTTTCATTTTT
>KZ808710.1:69098-85743 GCA_000696205.2 Oncopeltus fasciatus
ACCAATTATTGATCGTTTTCCTCGAATTCTTCCTTTTTATTCAGTTTTGTTATTTCATTTCATTTCAAAGATTTACTTTTTCATTTTGAGACTGTAGGAAATTTTTATTTTTATTTCCTGGCTGGGACAGTTAGATTTTTTATTCTGTTCCCTTGCACTAAAAATTATCTTATAATAAAGTGTGAATTCCAAAAGAAAAAAACTATATTTTCAAAAAAAACCCTATACAGTTCACTAATTTAAAAATATTGAAGTGATCCTTTAATTTTGTCCGGCAGTGTATATATATAATTTTAAAAATAATGTAAAAAATTCATTTTTTAAGCTTCTACTGTTGCTAACCATTAGATGAGTTAGTTAATAGCTGAAATCGGTCAAAAGGGAGTTAATTGAAGACCATATCCTTAATTTAATGTCTTAATATTTTCGTAATTATGTATGAACACCCCGGAAATATGGCAAACATATAATAATGACGTAAAAGAATTGTGTATAAAATTTAATAAAAACAATCAAGTATATTTCAATTAAATTATTTTTACTCTTACTGAGCTATTTCTTCGGTAATTGAGTACGTAATGTATTAATATGATATTTTATTATTGGATTTAAAACTTAATTAAATTTTAATTTCTTTAAAGAATTCATAGTTAATATAACTACAAGGCTCGTTCTCATAATGGATTTCTTAAAATTTGTTCTTCCTATATAATTTGTATCATAAATGTTATTCCCAAAAATTTACACTCAAACCGGTTGAAATTGAATGATTTATTGATAGGGAGGAATAGCATTCTGGGAGACTAGCTGATATTGTGTCTTTAATATCTTTGCTATTAAAGGTATTATGAAAAAAATTATGATGAAGAGTAGATGAAAAATAATTTTCTATTGTTCTTGCTCTGCAGGATTAAAAAAAAAACAAGTGCAAAATAAGGATGAGTTTTAAAAATGAACTTAAATTTTTGAATTCCGCCACCTCGCTTCTGCAGATTGGCCTAATGCCATCCAAAGGGACATTAAATTTTGTTTTTATTGTTAGGTTTTAGGTTTTAGGGATCTTTTTAGTAGTTTATTTTTATTTAAGTCCCCTTCCATCTATGAAAAGTAGAAAACCTGATTCGTTTGCACAGCTCCAACATGCCTGATTTTATCCACTTCTTTGCGTTGTTAGGAAATCGAACCATCTGGAATGTGGTTCACATATCTAAGGGAATTTACCGTTTCTTCTTCCGGGTTGGACCGTGTCAAGCTGTTGATAGTTGCCGAGTTTTCGCACATCATGTGGTGGCTTCTTCAGGGCTGAAAAGAGAATGAGAGTTGTAAAAGAGATATTTTTATAATCCAGGTGGTATATAATTACCATGTTTTATACACCACGAGGTGTATAATCCCGGCGCGGTCTGGTCCTTGGGCGAAGCCTACCTTCCCATTGGTTGATACTGTGTTCTGGCGGCTGGTCTCTGGAGTAGTCAGGTGGCTGGTCACTGNGCAAAATAAGGATGAGTTTTAAAAATGAACCTAAATCTTTGAATTCCGCCATCTCACTTCTGCAGATTGGCCTAATGCCATCCAAAGGGACATTACATTTTGTTTTTATTGTTATTTGAGGATTTAGGGATCTTTTTAGTCGTTTATTTTTATTTATGTCCCCTTCCATTTATGAAAAGTAGAAAACCTGATTCGCTTGCGCAGCTCCAACATGTCTGACTTTATCCACTTCTTTGCGTTGTTAGGAAATCGAACCACCTGGAATGTGGTTCACATATCTAAGGGAAGTTCAAATACAAATATTTATAAATCATACCTTCTATTATCCGTCTTTCTGCTAACCATTTTCTGTTGGCGAGCGAATTCGGACATTGTCCATCTTCTTGGCCGAATACATGTGTTCACTGTCACTGTCTGTATATAAATCCCTTTCTTTTAGAATTACCGCGACTTACACAGACTTTTTTTAATTACCTTTTGATTGTGACTATAAATTAAGTATTCATCTTATACAAAATTATGCATGTCACTTCAAAACGTCTTTTTTTGTGAAAATTAACCGCATTAAAATTTAAAATTAACTTTAGGATGAACCACATTTTCATATATGTATATGTGAGTGAATATTTACATGCATATACACTTGAGCAGTGTTTCCCACAAGGATTTTCTCTACTTATTTTTTGTGCAGGAAGAATACTGGGGCAGCATCACACTCGGTACCCCCCCGCAGAAATTCGAGGTGATGTTTGACACCGGCTCTCACCTGCTCTGGGTGCCATCACACAGCTGTAGCACTTGCGGTAAGTTACCACAACAAGGTTTTCTTAGATATGCTCATTTATCATTTGTACAGTGTTATTGGAAATTCGCCGAGTATAGAAAGTCTCTATACGGACCCCACTTGTACATGATTCATAATAAAAATTACCGTTCTATCAATGGAAGTTTTTTTTTCTAGGAACTGATAGTAAAGAATAATATTTGTGCCAAAGTACATTACGGAATGTTATGCTTCAGTCATCTTGCTATGACTAAAAAAAAAAAAATGCTTAATTTAAATATTGTCAGTAGGAGCCTTACTAATGAAATTGTTTAAGATTAAAGGAGAGTTATAACCATTCCATTTTAAATGAAAAGATGATTAATTCTTAAAAATTTGTTTCAAGATATTATTCCATATGTTTCTTGAGATTTTTTATTAACTTAACTCATTTTTAATTTTGTCGTTAGTTGTGCATCAACTGCAGTGGTTATTAGAACTCATTGTCTCATATTATATATATTCAGTGATGTATATATATTGTCTCTTATGTATATTCATATGTCATGTATATCTCTATAATAGTTTTTCATATTACGTTTAGTTTTTTTCCATAGTTTATAAGAAACTACATGAAAATTTAAAAATTTAGGTTTTCATGAGTTTTCAACTTTATATTAAACGGAATTTTTTTATTTAGAGTACAATACTGTTATTTGCTCTTAATAAATTTGAACAAATCCAAATATTTTACATATTTTCTTTGAAACCTCGTCTTGTTCGAATCTATGAATGGTTCGAAATAACCAAGAATCCGAAAAATATCAACAGGGAAGACGGATACAGACTCAGCAAGAACTGGAAACCAGCGCTAATCGACAAGAGGATCCAACCAATCAGTGACCAGCTACCTGACTACTCCAGAGACCAGCCACCAGAACACATTATCAACCAATTGGAAGGCAGGCTTCGTCCAAGGACCGAACTGCGCCGGGATTATACACCACCTGGTGTATAAAACATGGTATTTATATACCACCTGGATTTAAAAAAAGCTCTCATTCTCTACTCAGCCCTGAAGAAGCCATCAAATGATGTGCAAAAGCTCGGCAAATATCAACAACTTGACACGGTCCAACCGGAAGAAGGAAAGGTAAATACATCTGACGACCGTCGAAGCCTACGTGAACATCTGCATGTCTATCTATAAAAAGGATAACAATTTTATATTTTTGTACTTGTTTTTATAAAAGGCGATCATGTTGACCACTGGCTGGATTCCTGAGCCTAAGATCCTAGATCAAAAGCATCATTCTTCATTGAATAGGGAAAAATGTACTGACCATATACTTGAGGACTGTGAATTCCGAATAAATGAATCTTTAGTTCCCTTCCGAAGTAAACATTTATGAATGGTGTTTACCGAGCACTGGACAATCAACACGCACTAAGATTGTCCAGTGTTCAGTAACCACCATTCAAAACTTATATATACATATATATATCAAATTCTTGACAATAGGTTCTGGTGAGGTGAAATGTATTGTTAAAGAGAATAGTTATTATTATGCAGGAGGTAGACAGTTCTAGCTTTCTACTAGAAAACTACTTTATTTTCAGTTTTATTTGGATATTTTTTAAAGAAAAACTTGTGCATCGTCCAGGGGATTTCTGATGCATCAGGCTTCTGATTGATTTCTTTTTTATAGGGATACTAAAGGGTGCACGACCATTGACCTAATAGACCATAGAAACAACCAATATTCAGTCCAGGAAGTTAACAGATACCAACCATCTATTGTAGTATTAGGTGTACAAAGATTCCTCGGAACGAGCAATTAATGCCAAACATACTTTCACACCTTTCAGAACTGATAAGCCCAATCAGAGAGGTAACGAAACCGATGTTCATTATGGGACTTGTACGTCCCATTTTCCCGCTTTATTAATAAGTACTAGCCCAGCTCTTGTATTAATTGATGTCTCGGAAACCACGAAGACAAGAGACAAGAGAGTCCACAATAGCCCGAACGTACAATAGACGACCTTCGCCCTATTACATGAATAGTCTAAGCTGATAGAAGTCCAGGCTGCTATGACTGGATTAACATGGCAGTAAATGTCTTATGAAGGCAGTATTTACTTTTATTATTATTATTTTTATTTCATATGACTCAATAAAAAAAAAATTAGTTTGTACAAAAAAGTAGATAAGCCTTTAAATTTATCTCACTATAAATTTTGCATACTCATTTTTTTGTTTGTATGAGTGAATTCGAATAGCATATACTGATCTATTTTCCTAAGATTGCAACAAAAAGACTGAGTGGTCCCTTTCTTTATTAATGGGATAAATCATTATGATGTCTAATATTGAATACGTTTATTTAAGATTCTTTTAACGCCCATGATAAATAAATTTTATAAATAATATTCATTCACACAAAAAAAATGATAAATATTAAATAGAAGAAAACGAGTCAGAGAAATGATTGGCCTCGCTTCCTTCTTCATGTACAATCTTAATCTTACTTTGCTACCCCACTTATCTTCCTGCAATTATTATCTGTTAAAAATATTTATTTGGTTGTGGTTTATTATCCCACGTAAATTTCAAACAATTAATGAGAGGGAACAGAATAAAAAAAATTTATCTGCCCCAGCCAGGAATCGAACCTGGATCTCCTGCTATCCGGGCCGGTGTGCTTAACGAACCACCAGGACGAGCTAGATATCTTATTAAATCTCCACTACGATAGCAAGAGCCTACCCCACGAGAAAGACGAGAATATCGTCTTAAACTCGAAGGAGCTGACATTGTCAAGCTATTTGTCGACTCTCGTCATTTACTTTTAAAATTTTTTTTTTAAATATTTATTTGGTTGTGGTTTATTATCTGTAAATTTCAAACAATTAATGAGAGGGAATAGAATAAAAAAACCTATCTGTCCCAGCCAGGAATCGAACCTGGATCTCCTGCTATCCGGGCCGGATTAAGCACGCCGGTTATATTCGGAGATCCAGGTTCGATTCCTGGCTGGGGCAGATAGGTTTTATTATCTGTTAATTTTTTTTGAATCTCTATTTCACATAAGTGATATACAAATTCAAATAGTGTACTTTACGTTAAGTATTTCAAAATTAACTAAAATTAAAAAAAAAAAGAAAAAAGAAGCTTCCTAATCAAGCTGTATATGTATATTAGGATGAATTTGATTGCATATACGCTTAAATTATATTTATAACTTAAATTCTGATCATATTTCTAACATTGATAATTCTGTTTGTTTCTAACAAATTTTTTCTTTTAGAGGGTAAAAATATGTTCTACGAAGAAAAGTCGTCCACATTCAAGAACCGCAGCATGCCAATAGATATAGATTATGCTATTGGATTTATGAATGGATATCTGGCAGAAGACACCCTTACAGTGAGTTTTTTCTCTACCTATTATTTAATTATATTCTATTCCTCATGCCAGTCGAAGGAAATATTTTTAGGGAGTAGTTAGAGAAATATTAAGTTGTAAGGCCACCACTGGAGTACTTTGGGTCAGGATCCAACTAAATTATTCTTTGAACTTCCACTACATCTGCGACCTTTGGTGGGTCCAAGCGAGTATTATCTTCAAGTGTCTTGTCGCCTGCACGAAATTTTACAAATCAAAATTGTGCCTTTAACTCAGAAAGAGAGCATCTTTTCCGGGCAGCTTTAGTCACATTTTAAACCGAGCTTTTATTCATCAAAATTGAAATAATATGAGTTTCCACCAGAATCATTTTTGACCAGTCAGTCCGAACGCATAAAGAGGACTGGATTAAAATAAATCCTTCTTTTCATAGAGAATTACCATTCCCCAGCTTACAATTCATTGAAGAACAAAGACTCTAGAATAAAAATAAATAAAAATAACCGAGTTATAAAAATGACTGGACTTTTCCATAAAATGATTCAGTATTTGTTTGTTTAGTGTAATAATAAACCCAGTTTGGCTTTAGGTTTTTATTTTGTTGACACACAGACTCAAAAGCATTTGATAAGAAAAAAAAATTATCAATCCATAATTTTGAATTCAAACCATTATTACTAAGATATTATTGAAAAATTTGAGCATTACATTGCTTTAAGAGGATTCGGGTAGGTGAGTATTGAATTGTACATTGACTCAAAGCTTGATGACTTACACCTTTTGATAGTACAATAAATATTTTTATTGGTAGTTATCACTTCTGCAACTGGATATCTATAATTTTATTTTGTTCAAATTTAATTCGTTATTCTCAAACGAATTTATATTTTGTAGCAAACAATGATCAGAATATGACGCTTATAATGATTTATTTACTTCGAAAATGTATTTACCGTTTCTTCTTGCGGGTTGGACCGTGTCATATTGCTGTTATTTGCCGAGCTTTCGCACCTCATTCTCTTCTCAGCCTCATTCTCTTTTCAGCCCTGAAGAAGCCATCACATGATGTGCGAAAGCTCGGCAAATAACAACAATTTGACACGGTCCAACCCGCAAGGAGAAACGGTAACTACATCTAACGACCGTCGAAGCCTACGTGAACATCTTACTTCGAAAAGTTTTTTTTTTTTTTTTTTTTTTAATTGTGGTCAATCTGAATTTGATATTATTCATACAATGGAATTTTAAAAAATATAAAATTTGAGTAGCCTATATTAGCTAATATAAGTAATTTTTATAGTCACGAAAGGCATTAAGAGTTCTCAAAGAACTGATATAATTGATTATCAAACAACTAATCAGTGAGATTAGGTAGACATTAATTGCAACCAGGAGGGAATTTGTCTTCTTGATCGCAGAGTATTACTATGCTGATGGATAGCGATTTGGATTTTATGGTAAGCTAGTGTTTTAAGGGCGAACATCATCGTTCTCATAGCCTACCTCATAGCCAAGAAGCCGATCGGCATGCGAGAGCAAGGCGAATGGAACACGACCATCCCGACCCCTGCGTGATCTCACTGGAATGGAAGCCGGTGATGCTGCCAGGCCACGGCTCCAGCTCACTTTAGGCCTATTCCCAAAGGTCGGCTGTACGCCCCCAAGACTCATCGTGTATGTTCTGTACAACCGCCCGACCCGAATTCTCCCACTGTTACACATCCGTGTTGTGAACAGGGAAAATCTAGGCAACAGTAGCCCAGTGACCCTGGCTAATCTCAATACTCATTACTTCAAGTACAAACAATTTAAATAATATTTATAGATATAAATAAAAAAGCAAATACAAATGTAAATTAAAAGGGTAGTTTGATAAATGAACTATTTTGAATGATTTTTTTTTAATTCTCTAGGTTGGTGGAATCACAATAAAAAATCAGGGACTGGCCTTGGCACTGGAAGGTGCATTTCAAGAAAACCTCTTCGATGGTATCATGGGAATGACCTTCACTCAGGAATCCTCATATGACGGAGTCACAACTGTTATAGATGAAATGATGAAGCAAAAAGTCCTCAAGAGGCCTATATTCTCTTTCCATATGAACAGGTAAACCGTACTCTGCCAGTAACAGCATACTGTATCTTGCTTAACTTAGTAATTATGAATAGCATTCATAAAGCAAATATCATTGGACATTTTTGGATTACTTAATGCTGTTGCATAATATCTGAAAAACAACGCTTTTTTCATGAGCTATTTTCATTAAATTAGTCTAATTTGCCTGATTTTTAAGTATTTTAAAAAGCTTTCATGGAAACGGATGTCTAGAAAAATTAAGAAAAACATATATGCAAGTATGAATGAAATGAAAGATTTTTTCTAAACATTTGAATATGCCAAGGATTTGATCACATTATACCTTTAAAAAAATCAATTTGTTTTTTGGACTAGGACCAAAAAAGTCAGGAAAAAAATTTCTTAAAGCCAGTCAAGCGTTACATATCCAGTTATCCCATTTATCCAATATCGTTGAATGGTTGGTATTTATAATAGTAATATGATTGAATATTTATATATAAGTGTAATATGATCAGAAAACGCGGGTTCAGGTGATGATTCACATCAACTCATTCGCAGACCTTTGTAATCTTTATTTTTGTAGCGTCGGCTATTGTTTTTTATCCGAGCGCCTTCTGATCATCAGATTATCGCCGTGATGTGCACACACGAACACAGTTGATTACAAGTCAATATTCTACAATAACTCCTTCCATATTTCCTTTCGATATCGCTGAACAAGTCAATCTTGAATCCGCTCGAGTAGACATTTTCTTCAAGAGTGTCATTTATTATGGTCATTTTCTATATAGATGTTCTTTTTTTTATACGTATATAATGTTTTTCTTAAATTTATATTAATGTACAGTATAAAAAATGTCTGAACCGTCCAAAACACTTAAAACACTTTAAGAGAAGCTATAAAGTGTAGATCTCATATCTGAGAACGTTGTCTGTCCGACGCTCATTAACCTACCCGGTATTTTGCATATATTTTCTGTTAATGTGTTTTAATTATTTGGGGACAGCTCTGAGAGGCCTTCAGATATTGGGCACACTGTAAGACAAAATGGACACATATTCGAACCTCAAATATGATATGGTGATAGGGTTAGGAGCCTTGCAAACTCTCGACAGATCTCATTGCCATTAATGTGTTGATCATCTATAGCAGTTGAGTAGTCGCCCTAAACCTAGAGATTTAGGGTGAATACGATGTTCGATCAGGCTAATACAAATATATGGCAGCGAAAAATATATGTAAATATAGTTCATATTTAAAATTAACATAAATTCAATTAGTAAATTTAAATTAAGAAATATATGCCCACAAACATACAAATAATAACAATCTAAAAGAGCTACATTTTTATACAGCTTTTCGAATGAAGGATCTATGAGAATAGATAGATTTTTTTTTAAATTCTCGTCATGCTTGCTTTGATGTGAAAAGTAATATCTATTTCTCGAATTAATATGACGTAGCTAAGGAAAGGGGGTGTGATAGTAAATTGTTAGTTTCTCCAAACTAACAATTTACTATATTAAAAAAAATTTGTATTCATTATCTAAATTTTGTAATGTTGTATTGGAGGGGAATTTCATGTATGTTGATTTTAGTATACATGGTTATTTAAATGAATCTGAGAGAAGTTGTCGAAAGATACAATAAAAATCTGGCATGCTATTTTAAATAAAAATCTACTTTTTTGTTAAATTAATATTTATTCAGCCCACTCTGACTAAGCAACGAAGACTGCAATTATCTCAAAGCTGAATTAATTTAGACTCCTTTTTGTTTGCTTTTAACTTCCTCGAAACAAGTAATAAAAGTAATGCGGACATGAAAGAGTAATATTTTATATTTCAACTGATACGTATAAAAATGTCAACATGTGTCAATCCTTTTTCACATCTCTACCTTTAAGTTCTCTATTTATTCAGGATAATTACAAATTCCGTTATGGATATGACAACATGTTAAAAAATTAAAAAAAAAATTAAATTAGTAGATATTAAAATATTATCATAATTTAAAATATTATTTGATTCAGTACACATTTCTCTTTATATCTATTTTAGCGTATTTTTGTCTTTAAACTACTCAAAAAAATAAAATCAGGCTTAAAAGTAATAAGAACGATTCAGGCACATAATGGGATATTTTTAGCTAAAATTACAATAAAAATAACTTAATTATTTATTTGAAAACAAAATGACCTAAATATCCGTTAAAGTGCCTGGTTCATTGGTGTATTTTACAATAACCAGTAGTTTATAGTCTTTAATTTTTAATGCACAAGTTATCTGCCGCCTTACCAAACTTTAGGTTAAGCAAATAACATAAAGAAATCAAATTGTTTCATAGACTATCAGATTCTATAAAAATATCCGAATTTTTTCAGGCTTGGGACTCCTTCTTCTTGGTTCAAGGGAACTAAAAGCCACCTAGAAGAAGCTCAAATTAATTTAGCTCTCAGTGGTTCATTATTGAGCTTAAATTTACCAATAACCAGTTATTTATAATCTTATACAAATTTTAATGCACTAGTTAACTTCTACTTTATCAAATTTTGGGTTAAGCGAATCACGGAAATCAAAGGTATACTAGTCAAAATTTTTTCTTAGGCAATCTCGGAGTTGCGTCACTGGCCGTTGTCTCCATCATGTCAATGCCACTCACGGCCATCGGATAACCTTGCGAGCAATTACAATATGTAAACCTATTTACAGAATGTAATAACCAAATAAAAAAATACGATAAAATTCTATAAGAATAAAAAAAATCGAATATTATCGGGCTTGAAACTCTCCGTTCTTGGTGCAAGGGAGCTAGAAGCCAGCTAGGAGAAGCTCAAATTAATTCAGCTCTCAGTGATTCAGCATTGAGCTTAAATTTTACAATAAATTTAATTGGTCCCATCGCGGCTGCTGTGGGTAATTGAGTTCCTGTTAAATCAAACAGCTGAAACAAGTTGATGAATTATTTGTTCCATTTAATCATGCACACTGGTGGATGAGCTTTAGATAGCCTCCCCTCCCCCCTCTTATTGCTTTGAAAACCGCCGGTGGAAAATTTACAGGAATTGAGTTCCAATGAAACCTCTGTTGTTTCATTATGAAAGAATTGAGTTGCACAGACACCCTACATCGGGAGTAAGATAACGTTCCTTTGAACTGATGAAACTTTTAAGGGTATTTCTCTTATAAATCAATGAACTCTACGCGATACTCAACTGGCGCACATGGTTCTAAGATGTTCGATTTCAGAATATGGAAGTAATGAGTTTTAATAAAGTGGTAGTGCCATTATTTACAGGCAGGTTCTTCTTGACAATTATTTTTCTTTTTGAACATAAAACAGATAAATAACAGAACGTGTTGCAAGTAAGGATTGATATAAATTCTAGCCTTCCCATAGTTTAAGTGAGACCATAAGAACTTTTATTACCTGTTATGCAGATAAGCTGACATCAACAAAGAAAATATATTGTTATTAGATGATTTTAGTTGGGGTTCGGTCAAGGTAGATAAAAAAAAAAGTACAAATTAAAAAAAGTGTATTTTTAAAAAAGATTATCTGACAACGTTTCGGCTTACATTGTAATCCATCTTCAGGTCTGTTTATCATGAAAACGAGAAAGGACATCCTGTTCCTAAGTTCACATTTCCATGCCTGATGCAAAAAAAAAATATCAGCTAATAATTATAATCTGCGGTCAAAAAAACTCTCCTTTTGAAAATGTATTGTAATTAATGAAGAATACAAGAAAACACTTTATTGCCTCAGTTAATGCAATTTTGATGTATGGAAAATTTATATATAACTCCATTTGACTACTTAATTTTTTATTTATTAATTTTTTTGGTTGTTACATTCTGTAAGTAAGTTTACATTGTGTGATTGCTCACAATGTTGTTCAATGGCTGTGAGTGGCATTCACATGAGGGAGAGAACGGGCAGTGCCGCAACTCCGAAAAGAGAAAAAAAAAAGTAATAGATTAAAAAAAAAATATATATACACTCACACATTTATATATATATATACTGGGTTCTCTTGTTACAGAAGATCACGGGGCCATCTCCGCTTAAGTCGCCGTCTAGGATTGTCGGGATGGGTTTTGGAGGATTGTTCATTGGCTAAGGGATTAGGATGTTATTTGAGCCGGGAATGGAATTTGGAGAATCGATTGGGAATTAAGTCGTTGACGAGGTCGATTTTGAGGTCATTGTGAAGGGTAGAGTTGGATACATAGAAAGGAGCATTAACAATGGTTCTGAGGACTTGGGACTGGAAGGATTGGATGCGTTGGATGTTGGAAGGTTCAGCGGTACCCCAGAGTTCTATACCGTATGTCCAAATAGGTTTAAGAATAGTTTTGTATATTGTTAATTTGTTGTGTACTTATAATTCCGATGTTCGTCCGAGTAGTCTATATAATAGTCCGTAGCGTCTGATTAGGTCAATTTATAATTCCATTTGACTAAGTAGCCAAACTATTTACTTGCAAGTTTGCACTTTTGAAAATTCAACCTGATTTCTTAAAATTATTGCAATGTAATTTATAATACTTTAATTTTTTTTTCAATTTTAAAACTCAATATTAAAAACAAATTATTAAGTTTAAAAAAAATTGATTTTGCGTAGAACATATAGATTTTTTAAATTGTATTATTAGTCATCTAATTTGAAATTTAATTAAAAATTCTTTATCGTATGCATCAATAATAAGATCTTCATTGGCTGGAAGATCTTATTATTGATATCACTTGTTCATGTCATCACATGTTTGGGATTCATCAAGGAAATACTACGTACGTTTTTACAAGAAACAATTTGGTAGGGGGGGAGGGGTTATACGACAATGTGAATGAACAACAGTCTGGGGATTACATTGCTAGGGCTAGGGGAATTTCTGGAGTAGAGTAATTCTACAAAGTCAATGTATCGCCAATGTATCGCATGAAACAGGGATACCGGATTTGTCATTCATTCTGTCACACCCATTTGATAACATCAGTAGTAGTGACATATTTCTTCCTTTAATGCTTTTATCCTCAATGATATGCTCTTCCCATCCGCAAAATGCCGGCTTATAAACAGAAAAAAATTATATATATATATATGCGTCGTCATGGTTTTGATCGTAGAGATTATTAGTAGAATTTTTTGGGGTTTGCTCAAGATTGACAAGAAAAAAGTAGAATCATTACACATATATATACGTCCTTCTCAAGAGGAAGTGGAAAAATGAAAGGATTCTAAATATTTTATTTGGTTGTGGTTTTTTATCCCACGTAAATTTTAAACAATTAATGAGAGGGAATAGAATAAAAAATCTAATCTGTCCCAGCCAAGAATCGAACCTGGATCTCCTGCTATCCGGGCCGGTGCATTTACCAGTTATGCCACCAGGACAACGGTTATGCGTCCTGGCAGCATAACTGGTAAATGCACCGGCCCGGAAAGCAGGAGATCCAGGTTCGAGTCCTGGCTGGGACAGATAGATTTTTTATTCTATTCCCTCTCATTAATTGTTTGAAAGGATTCTAAGTATAGCACTTCTTTATGCTGTGTGACGTGTTCTAAGGGATGCCTAGCAATGTCATTTTAAAAATTTATAGACAACGTCTACCTTTGAACCTTAAGGTTTAAAAGTAGATTTCTAAAACACCCTATTAAAATAACGAATAATAATGCGGCGTTTCAAAAATAATTTTCTCCCCTATTTTAAATGTATGGAATTCCCTAAGAGCTGTAAAAATAATATTTCCCAAGAAGACATCCATTAAATAGATGGAATATTCTGATGATGTAATTGTTAATTAAGTATGAGAAATAACGAAAATTGTGGCTAGAAGTAATTTTTGATGGGAACCTATAAAGATGAACAACCGATAGTAAAGGCAGTATACCATTTATATTGAAAACAAGATAGACGCGAGTTACTGACCACATAATGTCTGACGTCAGCCGTGGCTCGTAAATCTCCCCACCTGAAGCTCACCGAACCGAGGATTTCTGCTCAGTTCTGTTACACAATTGCAAATCCTTTAGGGGTTGCAGTATTTTTAGGCAGGTGTTTTAGCAGGTAATTTTAGTTCTTTAAATTGGGCAAGAAAATTTAGTAAAGCAGGGGAAAATTTGCCTTCAATTAATGGCCTATACATGCTTTCAGCAAGCCTCAAAGAGCTTACTTAATGAGTTCATTATCATTACGGTGTTCATTCAATTCTGAATAAATGAAGGTTTAAAATAAACTTTTGAAAGTGAAATGTTTTTTTATTTATTCAGTTAATGAAAATAAAATATTATTTTTAATATATATTAATGCATTAGAGTTATATTTGTAATTTATTTTAATATAATGCAGATTATTAAAAAAAATTGTTAGGGCATAAATGAATTTCATAAAAAGTATTAAACTACTATTTTGAGGTATGCTGTATTTTGACTAATTTTCTGACAAAGATTTTATTAATGGTTATTGTAATTGTAGTTTACTAATTAGTTTACTAATGATTGGGCTATTTCTATTGGTTACTAATTTTTTATCAGTAAGTTTCTCTTAATAAAATCAGTTTATTTTATATTTACATTAGTAAAACATAAAGGTTGCTTATCAACAATTTTGGGTAGATTATAAATATTGGTTTATTAACTAATTTCTGTACTCCTGGAATTTACCTATTCCTGTGATCCCCAGTCAGCGATTCATCCACAATGTCCTATGAACACCTTCCTTCTTGTCGGCCATGGGACAATGGTTGTCTGATCATTCACTTTTTAGCTTTTTCGGCCACTGTAGAACTTATTATAGAGTTTTAAATTAGAAAAAAACAATATTAATCATAAATCTTTATCTTCTTCACAAATAAACTATTTTTAATGTAATAATTAGTATTTAATGTTGAATTTAAAACCAAATAATTTTTTAAAAATTTTTATTTTTTCCAAATAAAATAAAATTTTCTTCGTTTATCACTAAAATACTTTAAAATTTGATATAAAATTCAGGAAAATAAGAAGTATTCTGCAGAGCAACGCAGAAAATTAGGATCAGCAGAATTGACGCATTAATTTTACTCCTGTAAGCATGAGAGATACTGCACAAAACAAGCGTTATACTCCTGTAAGCATGAGAGATACTGCACAGAACAAGCGTTATACTCCTGTAAGCATGAGAGATACTGCACAGAACAAGCGTTATACTCCTGTAAGCATGAGAGATACTGCACAGAACAAGCGTTATACTCCTGTAAGCATGAGAGATACTGCACAGAAAAAGCGTTATACTCCTGTAAGCATGAGAGATACTGCACAGAAAAAGCGTTATACTCCTGTAAGCATGAGAGATACTGCACAGAAGAAGCGTTATACTCCTGTAAGCATGAGAGATACTCCACGGAACAAGCGTTATCCTTCTCTAAACTCATATAACACTCCACTGAAGGAGATACTTCTATAAGTATACTCCTATAAACCATTCTATATGATAGAAAACTTCACAGACGTGTTTGTTAGATTTGATGACTATTGATGCATCATTATTTAGTTAAATTATTAGAATCTTTTACTTTCTAATAAATATGAATAATTGACATTTACGTTGAAAAGCTTTTGGGATATTGAAATTTCCCTCTTACATATCTTATTATTATTTATTTTTATTTTTCCAGAAAAGGAATTCCTGATAATGGAGGTGAATTGGTTCTTGGTGGCTGGAACGAAGAATATTTCGACCCGTCTAAAATTAAATACATTCCCATAACCGATTCTCATTTCTGGCAAATCGAAGTGGAAGCGTAAGTAAATATTCGCACACAAACTCTCTCTCCACACACACCCATAAACACAAACGCAATTATATATAATAATTATATAATAAGTAATTTGTTTGTTTATCTATGTGTGTGTGTGTGTGTTTATATTCATTAAATATAATATTGAACAGTTTTAAACGACTAAATGCAAGGGAATAGAATACAAAATCTACCTGTCCGAACCAGGGCTCAATCCTGGATCTCCTGCTATCCGGGCCTGTGCATTTTCCAATTATGCTACCGGGAGAGCAATATAACTGATTAAATTCCCAACACTAGTGTTGAGAGTCTAAACTATGATAATAAGTTATCAGCTCTCCCAGCGGTGTAAGTGGAAAACGCGATTGATCAAGTAGCAGGAGATCCAGGTTCGAGTCCTGGCTGAGACTGTTTAGTTTTATTCTATTCCCTTTCATTAATTGTTTTTACTTAATAAACCTTGTTTATTGATAGCTTTGGTGTTTTCATCCACTTCAGTGGCATGTTATTTATCACAGCCAAACTTAAGTTTACTACTTTTAATGTATTTTCATTCAGTTAACTAAGAGAGTACATGTTTCATGGTTATTAGAATCCTCCTGGGTGGTCAGAGGAGCTACTGCCATGACTGCTTGGCTATCGCTGACACTGGCACTACGATGATCACCGGTCCCGTCAACCAGGTCCAGAAAATGCTCTCTAAAATAGAAGCAGAGGAGATTGATAACTTTTACTTTGTAAGTATTCAGCAGGCAATGAAGGAGTGATATAGATATAGAGAGAGCATTCAGTAGCCTAAAGATGTAACGAACCAGAAGCGTTCGTCTCCTAAGTATAAGATAATATGCCTCTGAATTAACAAATATAATTGCATCCTTGTTTTCAATTATTGTTTTCTTACCACCATTAATTAGAATAACTCCTATAAACAGATTTTTTTATTTACTTTATTGATTTTTAATTTGTATTAATTTTGTTTCGTTAGATTTTTTTTTATGTCTCTAAATAAATAAATAAAATAAATCATAGTATGTAGCCTAGGAATTCTTTGATAAATTTTGAAAAGAACTGTTTTCGAAATTATGAGATAAAAATTTAGCAACGATACTTATATAATAT
>KZ808710.1:153988-164247 GCA_000696205.2 Oncopeltus fasciatus
GGACAGTTAGATTTTATTCTGTTCCCTTGCACTAAAAATTAGTATTATCTAATTTAGAGTTTTTTGCATCTTTTTTTAAAGAGGGGAATAAATGGCTTTAATTTTTTGTAATGAAAATTTTTATGATGGCTTGTGTGGAAGGCTATTTTAATTTGGCATAGCCATGGATATACTTGCTTTCTTATTTTGAAAGGAAAAAAAAAATTATTGGATACTGCAAAAATGATGTAATAAAAACAAAATTATTTCTTCATAATAAGCTTTTAATAAGAGATTGTTGCTCTTCATTCTCGTCTTAAGTCATTATATTCATTATTCTGGTACAAAACCCAAAAATGCATTACAAATTTAAAATATATCGCAAAATAAATACGGTTCTTCTTGTGGAAAACCAAGTTAGTTTTTTTTTCTTTCCTGTCAAATACCCAAACAACTCTATATACCGTCTAGACACATTTCAAGTCAAATATCACAAAATTTGCATGGACAAACGGAGTTTATCGTTGAATATTTGAAGAGAAAACAGAGCATTGGACCATCAACTTAACATAAGGAAAATTTACCGAATTCGTAATTCAAATGAGAACGCATGTAAATAGAGATTTTTTTTTAAAGGCAAATAAATTCAATACATATTTGTTTACATGTTTAACATGTTTATACATAATTTTATTTATACATGATAGATGTGATAAAGTAATTAAATTATATCTTTAAAAAAATTCCTTCTGTGTCTTCCTTACCGATGTTTGATAATATTTTTTGTTCATTATCAAGTTTTTAATACTTTTCGTAGAATATAAAAAGTTTAAACAATGTATATTGCGGAACATGGAATTAGAATGGTAAAAGAATAGCCAGGAAATCACGTAAGCTATGAAGATTTCCAATTTTAAAATACAAATAGACATAGATAAGAAATGGCCGGCCTGAGGCACAGCGGGGGAAAATAAGGATAAAGAAAAAGAAAGAGAGAGAAAAAAAACAACATAAATTTTCAGGCCATAAGGACGTCACGCAGAAACTGTGTAAGCTAAACAAATTCCTCAGCAAAGTAGTATATATATATACATGAATATTGGAACTTTCCGAATAATGTTAAACCACACAAATATTGCATATTTATTTTATAAATAAACCAAAAAAAAATAGTGACTTGTTGATTTGTAATATATGTAGTATTTGTTGATTTGTTCGTCTTCTACACATAATCTGTCCTGGTAAGCGTAATGTAAAAGCTAGGTTCAACATTCGGTTTCTTTATTTTAAAAATGTGGATGCTAGAGGAGTATAACAATTAAACATAAAAAACTTTGTCCATGTTTTTAGCTCTAACTAAGAAGAATCTCAGAAATTTTGCTAAGAATGTATTTTGGTAATAATATAAATTAAAAATGGACAGTTTTTGACAGTAGATATTATTATTAGATGTTTTTTTTGGGGGGTTTAGTCAAGGTAGAACAAACAAAAAAAATACAAAGAAGTGCATTTTAAAAATTATCTTCTAATGTTTCGGCTTACATTGCAAGCCATCTTCAGGGCTATCATAAAGGCGAGATGGGACGTCGTGTCACCAAGATCCCGTTTTCATGAAAATGGGATAGTCATGAGACATTCACTGGATACAGTCAGCGGATATCGAAGAAGAAGGGAAGAAAAGAGGAATTCTTGAATGACTAGAAGAGTGAGAAGGAGGAGGCGAACGTGTGAAAACGGAAGAGGTCCTGATGAGGATCGCGGCCGACGGAGTTGGGACCTCATCAAGTGGGCGAGGCGTTGGCGTCAGCACCCTGCATCCAACAAATCCAATATTAAGTGTGCGGCTTCCATGCCCTTCCTCGACGAATCAATAAGGACGAGCCGCTCGTTCGGGTCCTCCGTCCGTCCTTAGTCGCATTCGGCCGTGACGAGGACAAGTCTTCAACGGGAGAAATGTGTCAAGAACGAGTGGACGAGAAACTCGCCATATCCATACAGTGAAAGGATGTACTGTCGTCGCAGGAGGGGCCAGAAGGAAGTATGGANTTTGACAATGTCAGCTCCTCCGAGCATATGACGATATATTCGTCGGCCTCGGAGGTTGGACTTTCGACACTAGTGCGGGGAATTTAATAACTTATCGGACTGGTCCCGGTTGCTTAATTGGAAAATGCACCGGCCCGGATAGCAGGAGATCCAGGTTCGAGTTCTGGCTGGGACAGTTAGATTTTTAATTCTGTTCCCTTGCACTAAAAATTAGTATTATCTAATTTAGAGTTTTTTGCATCTTTTTTTAAAGAGGGGAATAAATGGCTTTAATTTTTTGTAATGAAAATTTTTATGATGGCTTGTGTGGAAGGCTATTTTAATTTGGCATAGCCATGGATATACTTACTTTCTTATTTTGAAAGGAAAAAAAAAATTATTGGATACTGCAAAAATGATGTAATAAAAACAAAATTATTTCTTCATAATAAGCTTTTAATAAGAGATTGTTGCTCTTCATTCTCGTCTTAAGTCATTATATTCATTATTCTGGTACAAAACCCAAAAATGCATTACAAATTTAAAATATATCGCAAAATAAATACGGTTCTTCTTGTGGAAAACCAAGTTAGTTTTTTCTTCTTTCCTGTCAAATACCCAAACAACTCTATATACCGTCTAGACACATTTCAAGTCAAATATGATAAAATTTGCATGGATAAACGGAGTTTATCGTTGAATATTTGAAGAGAAAACAGAGCATTGGACCATCAACTTAACATAAGGAAAATTTACCGAATTCGTAATTCAAATGAGAACGCATGTAAATAGAGATTTTTTTTTAAAGGCAAATAAATTCAATACATATTTGTTTACATGTTTAACATGTTTATACATAATTTTATTTATTCGTGATAGATGTGATAAAGTAATTAAATGATATTTAAAAATTTAAAATGAAAAAAAAAATTAAAAATTTCTTCTGTGTCGTCATTACCGACGTTTGATAATATTTTTTGTTCATTATCAAGTTTTTAATACTATTCGTAGAATAGAAAAAGTTTAAACAATGTATACTGCAGAACATGGAATCACATAAGCTAAGAAGATTTCTAATTTTGAAATAAAAATTGACATAGACAAGAAATGGCCACCCTAAAGCACAGCGAGGGGAAAATAAGGATAAAAAAAAGATAGAGAGAAAAGAACAAAAAAAAACAACATAAATTTTCAGGCCATAAAGACGTCACGCAGAAACTGTGCAAGCTAAACGAATTCCTCAGCAAAGTAGTTGATATATATATATATATATATATATATATATATATATATAGACACACACATTTACACACACACTTATTTAGAGGGAGCATCAAAATAAAAGTTTTCCTGTAAGCGCTCTAATCCTCGCAGTTTTATTTATATGTATATGTATATTTTGTTATATAGATAAACATGTATTTAGAAAATAAGGCATTCAAGGGTGCGATGTATGCGATAAATAAGAGGAGGGAGAAGGAGTGCAGTGAACACCAAAAAGAAAAAAAATCAATATAAGTAATTTAGTTAAAATTTTCGTGGAAATTTCTCGCCCTTCGTCAATGAGGACNAAGAGAAACAGTCCATCGTGCGAATTTTTTTAATGAGAGACATTTATAAAAGTAAGAGCCTGATTTCATACGAACAATAAATAACAATGTAAGATAATAGTAATATCTCATCTAAGGCTGGTTTTAGGGGATGTTAGTTTTCAACTATCCAAGTACATTTTAAATATCTTTCTTAATAAGAATTTATCGTTAAAATGTTATCTGTAAAGTAAGGGCGATAGTGATGTCTGGAGAGAATACCGAGGGAGAATTATTGGTTGGTCACTATAAACCTCCCTCGGAGATCTCTCCAGACATCACTATCGCCCTCTTGATGGCTTACAAGTTAAGTCGTTGGTAATAGTAAATTAATTACCCAAAAATTTGTATTTAATTTTTCTGATCCTGGCCGAAACCATGACCAATTTCTCTAGCATAATACTCAACAGCAAACTAATCTCCACGCTATTTATGAAGATATTAAAAAAATAAATTTCAATCATTTTAGGAATAATGCTTCAGTTTTTTTAAAGATTTTGGATAGTTATTTTCTTTGAAATTAAATTTTAATTTTATTTGATATTTTCGTGAAATCAGTAACGTTCGTGTTCTTAAATCAGTTCATATACTATATATATATANAACTATAAAATTTTATGATTTCACAATATAAAATGACTCCATTTAAATAGTTTTCAATAAATTAAAAATAAATGTTTCTTTTAGAGTTAAAAACATTTTTATTTGATTATCAGATTTCATGTAATATATGTATATCGTATTAATATACTCAATTCAAAGATTGGGGTTAAATGTTTAGCAATTAATGCTACTTAATGAAAAATTTAGGAATATCACTTTTAATTTCATTGAAGGAACTTCTCCGATATCTTTGAACCAACACAAACATACACATATTCATCTTACACACGCGCACAGACGAGTACGAGGCTAACAGTACATGTGCAACGTATGTGTGTGTGTGTGTGTGAGTGTGAATTAACTGTCATCTGCAAAAACCATATTCAGTCTATATATATCAGTAGGTAAAACGCTGGGAAAAGTCTGAAAATGAAGCTACACTAAAAAGAACTATGGATCCTCGGAGCAGGTGGAGGAGGCGAGGTAGACAGTGGCTGACTTTATGGTACGACTCCCATTTTCCGGGACGACATCAACTCTTCCTTCCGCCAAGCTCCCAATAATCGTATATTACCATTCAGAGAAGTATGGCGTCTCTTCAAGTGCCTCCTCGATGGAAGCCTCACGAAAGAAGGGCCCTTTTCCCAGTCGTAGTGCCTAGCATTTCTTACATCTTCCTTCCTCATCTCTTATGTTCAGTAGTTCATATTTTCCTCTCAGTACTCCTTCACCAGGTATTTAGAAAATGAAGTACAATTATCTATAATATAGTTAAGTTGATATATTTAGATAAAACGCCATAGATTTTTAGTAAAAGTAAGACCTGAATTTATACGAACAATAAATAAAAATGTAAGATAATAGTAAAGTCTCATGTAAGGGTGGTTTTAGTCAGTCCGGGTTGGTAGTAGGGGTGTTAACTTTCAACTATCCAAGTACATTTTGAACATCTATCTTAATAAGCATTTTTCGTTAAAATCTTATTTGTAAAGTGAATTGCACTTTTTTATTAATATATTTTAACTCTATAATAGTGATTAAAAACCAAAATGCCTAAAGTGATTAAATCAATTCTCCTAGAATAAATACAAGTTTTTATATATTAGTGTTAGCCTCGCTTTTTACGCCTTAGTTTCATGAAGGGAGGGGCTATCTACAGGTTTCCATCCGATTCTAAACATCCATGACTTAGTAAAAGCTTTTATTTATAGACAAAAGCTTGCCCTGGGCGGGCTTTGAACCCACAGCGCCAAAATTGCAAGACCCGAACGGTTCCTCTTAGCTACCCTGGCGCCCCTAGGGCCATGAGAGACCGCCCCCATGGTCAACCTTCGCGTGTCTCGCCTGAGAATAAAGAAAAGTTCATTTTCAATTTTATTATTCAATTTAGCTGTATAATGCCTTAAATGTTTATTTTATTATTAAAAAAATCTCTGTTAAGTGTTATTGCTCTAAAGCACATATTAAAAATCGAAAAAAAAAAAAAACTTTGTATATTGGCACTTGATATTTATTTAATCATCCCTAACGCTAATTCATTCAATTTCGTTTTGTATGTGTTTACATATGTATTAGCATGTAAATCTAGTTTTTCAAAACACATATAAGTACGATAAGCTAAATGTTATCGAAAATTTTACTAATTGCGGCCATAGGCTGGTATAATTACGGTTCGGGTAATCCCTCACTTCTATATGTTCCTTTTTCCTGTTTTTCTTTTTATCAATAAAAAAACCTGTATTCATTTTTATTTCTCTGAACTAAATATTAGAAAAAATGTTTTCGCATCTGACATTGCACATTGCAGGTTGCTTTTCGTCCGATTCACCTTTGTAAAGAACTTGGCCATCTGTTTGCATTAACAGTTCCATGCCATATTTCGTTAAGAAATTATGATAACTGTGTCTTGCCGAGCGTTTAAACACACACACATACATAATTTTATTATTATAGTGAGAACTAATTTATGACCTTATACGGTATTTAATAATTCAGTTCTAACTATAAGTGATATGCCAAATTTAATTCACGAGTTCTAATTCATAAGTCAAATGCTAAATTTGAATATTTAACGATTTAAACTATTAATTTCTCATTAAGTTTCTGATTAGATAATAATAAAATCATATGATTAGAGAAAAAATTAAAAAAAAAGTGTGATAATTAATATATCTACCTAAGTATTATTGTTCATTATAAATGTTATATAACTATTTAGTTTTCTATATTTTTATACATTGGAACTTATAAGTTAAGATATCTAATGAAGTTATTTTTTAATGCGATCTATCCCACTTAAAACCTATTAACTTTCTCACTATTCAGTTTAGCTTTAAATGGCATTAGCCAAATGAGTTGTATTTTCTTGAGATGTGACATGGAGTTAGAGGAAGATTTGGTTATGGAACCGTACGTGACCAATACTCCTGGTCACTTGGTAAGCTAGTTCCCATTATGTAAATGTGTGCTGGTTCCAGCTTATTCTCAAGGGATTGTCAAACCGGGATTGGCTGTGTGTGGCGGGCCTTTGCGATGCAGCACAACCCCGTGTTTGCTGAGGTATGAGAGCAACTCATTCATTATCGGCTTCAAAGGCCTACCTCTCGTCTACCACTCGCTCCGACTGTACGATTCGCCTCCAGCTTCCTGGCAGGGTATACTGGTGTCCCCCCCACTGGTGGTCTCCAACGTGAGGCCTATTCGCAGGCTTCGAGCCACTTATCTCGCCAAAAACTTCATTCTTCCATTTGGCCAGCTGGGCACCTGAGTTCTAGCCTAGGCCAATCCCTTCCACCTAGGTCGAAACCTAAATATTATTCAACAAACCATTTTTGCTGTAGCAACTAGTAATAGGTTCTTCTCCAGTTATTCCCTTGTGGGCCTAGCATTTTAAGTACTGCTTGTTTATTTCTCAAACATAGATAAGAAATTTCAGTTTCTCCAATATACAGAGAGACTTTAAGGATCTTAAGTCTATTTTATTTGTAATGTTAGCCTCTTTTACAACCACTTAGGGTCATTGGAGGGATGGGCTATCTACAGGTCGCCATCCCATTCTAAACAGCCATGGCTTAGGACAAGCTTTTATTTATAAATAAAAGATTGACCTGGGCTTGATTTGAACCCGCAGCGACGGGATTGCGAAACCCACACGGATCCCAAGCAGTTAATGATGAAAATGCCTGCATTCAGATATTGACTTGTTATTGTTATTGCCATATATGGACTAAATTTCTGAAGAGGTCAAAATATAAAGTTAGAAAAGGCTTGAGTAATTCAAAATATAACATGTAATTAGAAATATATTGGATAGCTTATCTTTATTTTTGTTAATAAGGTCATTTAAACTTGAAGAATTATGACAAGTTTTGACCTACTACAAATGAAAAAACAAATAAAATTTTAAACATCTCTTGTACCAATAAATGCACCTCTTTTTAATAAAATTTTTTGTAGAAAGAAATGTAAATGAAGTAGTTGAAAATGAACTATAAAATTTTATGATTTCACAATATAAAATGACTCCATTTAAATAGTTTTCAATAAATTAAAAATAAATGTTTCTTTTAGAGTTAAAAGCATTTTTATTTGATTATCAGATTTCATGTAAAATAAAAAAAAATTAAGAAGTTATGATTTCAGTCTTTTAGGGCTGATTAGAATATATATTTTTTAAATGTACTGAATTTATTTACTTATTTGGAAATCTTTGTGACAATAAGCATGACTATGTTGTCATTAAGCTTAGGAATGATTAACGAGCTAAGTTGTTTCCATTTACTGATTAATTATAAGATCTCTAATGAAATAAATTTAAAGCCATTCCTTCTTTCCATCAGTTAAAAGGGGCATAAATACTTAGGCCTTTTGTTTCAATTTGAGTTGATAACTTATCTCAGTAAAGTTATTTCAAGAAGTTATTTGGGGAAGTTAGAGAAAACTTTACAAATTTCGGATCCAGTTGAAAACCCCCCACCCCTCCCCCTCTGATGGATGTCGGACAGGGCTACATCATTAAAGCTATATAAGCTTCTTAAACGAGCCCCTGATGAACTCCTCTGCACCAAGGATTACCATAAATACTGAAATTGAAAAATAAATCTTCCCCCTCTAATTTCTCCAGATTTATCTGACCTACAGGCGTAAATATTCCAGTTAGTGTAATGATATATCTTACAGATTTTCACAGGAAAGAATGATTTCTCTATCAATTTTCATCATTCTGTTTTTTTTTTTACAGAAGTCTGTTTTACAGACACCCCTCAAGTATAGTATCAGGTTTCATGGTATGAATTATGAAGGAATAGTCAATTCTTAACAGTCCTATCTATCTATCTATCTGTCTACCTATCTATCTATCTATCTATATATATATATACACTTAATGATGTTTGTACATTTGTGGTGAAACACAAACATTAAATTTAATACAAGAAATGGTCAGGGAGTCATAAAAAATATCTTCTTACTACCTTAGTCGGGGTTCGGTTGCCGGCTGAGGTAGTTAGATTTTTATTTCTGGCTCCCTGTGCACCTATTGTAAATAATTTAGCGTGGGATTACATACCACATTTAATTTAATATTGAAATTAAATTTAATATTTATTATTCTATTATATCCTCTTTTTCTATCTTTTTTTTTTTCTGAAATATGAATACTAGGGAGCACTGAAGCGGCGGAAGTGTATCAAAGTTAGTACTTAAATCCTGAGGGGGAAAAGCTGACGCGCTTGCCTTATTTGAAAAAGGAAAAAAAAAACAAGGCATTTTAGATTGATATGATCCGTCAGTCTAAGAGTAACAATATATTTAAGGGAATAAATACCCGCTGAAAACCACAGGCCTTCTGAAGTTAGCTGATATTGGGAAAGAGGAACGTTCACTTCTAGAAAAATTACCTGATTGCATATCCGAATTTGTCTACGAGTCTGCGTAATGCAGGTGTGAATCTTTTGGTCTTGGCCAAGGGAATATATGAGTAACATACTGAAGATGTCTTCAATTTATAAAAGAAAAAGAAAAAATGTATGCATGGAAATCAATGATTTTATGTACCATTTAAAATTTTATTAACTTTGTTATTAACTCTTATTGTGTTAAGAATATTATGAGTATTCAGAAACATTTGGTCAAAATAATTCCATTGCATCAATACTGCTACATCGTTAAAGGAATGAAATAAATTAAACAATGACGTCATTTATAAAGAGGCTAATTAATTTAGCATTAATGTCAAGATTAAGAAATCCAAACAAACACAATTTATATATAGTGCTACTCTATTGAGTAGAAATAAAATGTCCTTTTTCATCCTTAAAGTGTACCCATAAAGACTTTATTGCAATTGTAAACTTGTGAAAATCCCACTAAAAGCTGTATATATGTGAGGCCTGGCAATTAATAGGGAAGTTTTGGCTGGGGGGTAGGGCCGCGGACAGTAAAGGGATGAGTTATCGGCAGCGGGGGGCAGATGGCGGCTCATGCAGCGGCTGGCGATAATGTCCGATTTAAAGGCCGGATCCTCTGTACCGCCGGGCCCGTCGTATACGACAAAAACACCAGCCGTACCAGGGTCACTATCGGTAAGACCTTTATTGCAATATGACATCCCTCCTATTGCCTTTATAGGCTGCGACATCCTGTCGGTGTTCGTTCCTATTTGTGCATATGTAATTATTTGGTTTACGGTTAAATTCTTAATTGCACCGTTAAACGGCAAGAGATGAAACTACAAACACTATTATTTTACTCTAGAGTCATGATTTAGTTATCATGGGTTAAAGCCCAGGTGGGGCTATGTCCCACCATAACTCCCATTACACTGAAGAATGCCTGAAATTTATGCCGAAACATTGGGAATAATAAATAAATACATTTTATTTCTTCCAAGATCCAAATTCTAAGACCAATTCCCGGACCAATCCATCCTCAGAATATTTGTTCGACATAAATATTCCGAGTCTTAATGTGGCATCCCTGTGAAGTAGCATGAAGCAGAATTACAAAAAAAAAATAAAAATAATAAAAAATAAAAAAAAAATAAAATAGAAATAAAGAATGGAT
>KZ808710.1:164730-178061 GCA_000696205.2 Oncopeltus fasciatus
TTTTTACTTGATAGTATATATTCATAGCTATTATATATCCCCTGTCATATCTTCTTAAATGAAAAAAAACCAGGAATGAGGGTTACATGGAATTGTTAACTTGTATGAAATGCTATAAAATAATTATATCAAATATAAAAAGGAAACAGAAATTACATAACAGAAGGACGATTTTTCGGAAAGTACGAATTTTAAGAGATGGACATGGGTTTTCTTGACATTAAAAATTTAAATATACTCCAGAATTTGGAGTCTTATAAAAGTCAAAGTTCTTCATGCATTGAATTTTTAAATCGCTGCTAATTCCAGCACAGAAATTTTTTACTTATTCACCAAGATAGAGGGAATATAAACGTTTATGAGAGTTTCAGTGCATCTAAAATTTATAGCATTCATTTCGTCGGATGAATGTATTTTTTTCCCTCCTTCCGGTCATGTATATTTTTCACAATTACTCATAAAACAGATATATCATAAAAGTTTTAAATGTAGTTTTTATGCACGAACCCATTTTTTTCTTATTAAAAACGAATTTTCAATGGTAATATTTTATATAAGATCATTGAAAGCCACAACGATTTAAACATTTAAAATAGTTATACTTATGGGATGTATTAGCTTTTCTTCGAGCTTATTTGGCTTATTCGTTTTATTTTCTAAATTTCCTATGGATGGATTCATGTCATGAACATTTTAATCTCTTAAATGTCAAAAACTCTCCAATTGAAGTTAATAATTTTTGTTTCACATGCGTTTTCATATGCAGAGGAAGAGGATGTATAATTTGGAGGACTGCAACTACCATGACCATAGCGTCCGAGTAACCAATAAATAAAATTAAAAAAAAAAGAAGAAGAAAAAATCATATCATTTAGAAAATTCATTACTCCAGCTGTGTTAACTACATCATTTCAAATAAGGAATATATCAATTCTCGGGAAACAGAGTGTTTAGTTCCGCTCATGGCATAAGTAAGGCCTTCACAAATAATATGTCGAACTGTGGTGTTGACAACACAAACAACACATAAAAAAGGCACACCCCGCTCGAACAAATATCCGTGTGCAAACCTTGTATGGCCAATTCGAAGGCGGGCCAGTACCACCTCTTCACGTCTGCTGGGTACTCGCAGATAGATCCGTCCTCTTGTACAATGATCAAGGACAAAATGGGTTGGAATGTAGTATTCGCCACGCTTCTACGTCGTCTCTTACTTATAAGATAAAGGTCCTGTTATGCATTCTTCTTCCTTTCCGTCGAAGGAGGAATCGCTCTCACCGGAATACTCGACAAGGCGTTCGAGAAAACTTGCCCTATCTAAACTTGTGTCCTGGGGGAGTTCGTCCCACCACCCCTTTGTGGCTCTGCATTAATTCCGTAAGGAAAGTGGGGGGGATGGGGTAGGAAACACCCCTAAATTACCTCTCGACCGACATTCNACTGCAACTACCATGACCATAGCGTCCGAGTAACCAATAAATAAAATTAAAAAAAAAAAAAAGAAAAAAACATATCCTTTTGAAAATTCATTACTCCAGCTGTGTTAACTACATAATTTCAAATAAAGAATATATCAATTCTCGGGAAACAGAGTGTTTAGCTCCGCTCATGGCATAAGTTAGGTCTTCACAAATAATATGTCGAACTGTGGTGTTGACACCTCAAGCAGCACATACAGGAGGAAAGCCACGTTCGAACAAATATCCGTGTGCAAACCTTGTATGGCCAATTCGTAGGCGGGTCTATATCACCTCTTCACGTCTGCTGGGTACTCGCAGATAGCAATCCTCAATAGCAATCCTCAATCCTCAATAGCAATAGCAATGCTCAATAGCAGTCCTCAATAGCAATAGCAATCCTCAATAGCAACCCACAATAACAATAGCAGTCACTCAATAGCAATCCTCAATAGCTATCCTCACTCAATAGCAACAGCAATAGCAGTCCTCAATAGCAATCCTCAATAGCAGTCCTCAATAACAAAACTCAATAGCAGTCCTCAAGAGCAATAGCAATCCTCAATAGCAATCGTCAATAGCAGTCCTCAATAGCAATAGCAGTCCCTCAATAGCAATAGCAATAGCAGTCTCAATAGCAATCCTCAATTGCAATCCTCAATAGCAGTCCTCAATAGCAGTCCTCAATAGCAATCCTCATTAGCAATCCTCAATAGCAGTCCTCAATAGCAATAGCAATAGCAATCCTCTTGTACCATCATCAAGGACAAAATGGGTTGGAATGTAGTATTCGTCATGCTTCTACGTCGAGTCATACTTATAAGATAAAGGTCCTGTTATGCATTCTTCTTCCTTTCCGTCGAAGGAGGAATCGCTCTCACCGGAACACTCGACAAGACGTTCGAGAAAACTTGCCCTATCTAAACTTGTGTCCTGGGGGAGTTCGTCCCACCACCCCTTTGTGGCTCTGCATTAATTCCGTAAGGAAAGTGGGGGGGATGGGGTAGGAAACACCCCTAAATTACCTCTCGACCGACATTCGCTTTTGAAGAGATCCCTCCCATTGGTTTTATTCCTGATGAAGAGGAAGCCCGCTGTCTCTCCCCATTCAGACTAGTATGCGACGACACGTTCTGAAACTTAAATCCCTCATTATCGGCCCTGTATCGGGGAGCCATATAGTTCCCTCGCAACCTTCTGTGGATTCTTGTGTAACTTTTTGTGCTACTTATTGAAATCCAATATATAGTACAACAGCTCCTCTACTGCGCAGAAATAAAATAAATGCCGAAGAAGTAGCTGAATTGAAAACCCAATCATATTTGCCATTAAATAGAATATATTTGAAAATGTAGATATCCCTATTATTTATAAAATAATTCGAAAACTTAGAAAAAACACTGCCCGCCAGAAATATTGATCTAGCACAATATTATCAATAACAGCATGAGTATTATCCATTGACAATGAACTTGAATTGAGCGGTGACCTTTCAATTAACTCTACCATCATTCTCACGGGAAACATGAAGAAGAGCTATAGATTGGTCACTCACAAATTTACTCGTCAGCTCTCAGTAAAAACTCTTATTAGAAGTTGATTTTACCGGAAGATTGTGATTATTTATTATTACTAATAATAATATGTCGCTGTCTTAATTTAAATTGCTGCCTTTAAGACTTACAAGCACAATTTTAAAGATTAACTTCATAACTTCAAATTGTTAATACCTATAATCAATTTAAATTATATGTCTTTCGATACATATTAACCTTCGAAGAAAGTTAAAATTATAATATCAATGCTTAATAAGGAATCATTTACCGATTAGTGATATTTATGACTTTATTCGAAGCATCCTGTTTCCAAATATTTAATTAACACTGGATAAACTTATTTTTAGTTTCAGTCTATCCCATGTCATGTTTATGTAAACCTATTTCAAATTATCCTTTTTAACCTTCTAAATATTATTAGATTTTGAAGTTCTGATTTGTCTTCTAAAACGACAAGTTGAGTATAATTTTAATATTAATAAAAGCCACTTATTTTTTTAGAATATAATTGTATGATGTTATATTTTCATTTATGCCTTTATGAACAATGTTTACCCTCATATCTGTAACATTAATCTACTCTGCAGATTGCGATTGAGTTCAGTTTTTCTAAATTAAAACAAAATTTTTTTGTATTTTTGTTTTAAAAAAAAGATATGTATTGTAATGAATCTGTTTGTGCTGTGAAAGGTTGATGTCTAAGCCATGTACTTTAGGGGAAGGGTGAAGGGGACTCATGTCATGGAAGGGGAGGACTGGAGGATTCTGTTTGAGGAAATCAGTTGTAGATGCGGGAGGTCAGAGCATATATATGATTCACTAAAGGAGTGCGAAGGGCCCGGGGAAAAAAAAGGGTCCTGCGTCGCCTACAGGAGGACGAGGGTCATTCATTTTTATGAGGGCTCTCCTCAAAGGTTTAGTGTTAATCCTGGGAACAGGCACAGCCCGCCCTGATAATGATGTCCTTCTACCGGTCTGCATCACTTTTGGCCGTCCTAATGTCTTCAACGAGGTTAGGGGTTGTTCCATTTTCATGTTCTTCTTACGCCAACCCTTTCCTTCCATTTTTTTGCTATGAACTTCCTTTTATGACGAATAAATACTCTCAAGGTATAAGTCCTTAAATTCTTTAAAAATCATTTAAAAAAAAAACCAAAAAAAATCACCATTAATGAGAAGTTTATGTAAGATATTCAAGTAGGCTTCCACGGTCCTCAGACATATTTACCATTACTTCATCCGGGTTCAACCCTATCTTGTGGTTTTTAGGTGACAAGCTTTCGCACATCGTGTGGGCTGAATGGAGAATGAGAGCGTCGCTAGGTGCAGAGGCCTTACATACCCCTCTTCGTTCGGAACTCGATCTCAGCCTGCCTTCCCATTGGCTGTTCATTTTTCCCGGGGAGTCTGCTGTTTTTCCATTGGCTGCTGCTTCCCAAAGGGCGTGGCCTTCTGACGTCAACTCTCTAGAACAGCAAGTCATGTTTCTGGTGCCAATAGGAGCTCCCCTAACTGGTTTCCTCTGAAATAAAGCGGGTTTCCAGTTCTGACTTAATTTATAACTATTTTCTTAGTTATTTAAGTCAGAACTGGAAACCTGCTGTTCTAAAGGGTGGACGTCAGAAGACCACGCCCATTGGGAAGCAGCAGCCAATAGAAAAGCAGCAGACTCTCCGGGAAAAATAAACAGCCAATGGGAAGGCAGGCTGAGATCGAGGTACGAACAAAGAGGGGTATGTAAGGCCCCTGCACCTAGCGACGCTCTCATTCTCCATTCAGCCCTGAAGAAGCCATCTTATTAGTAAATAAGTTTAAGTAAAACAAAAAAAATTGAAAACCGCATCACAATATCTTCTCACAAGTCTGAAAAAAAATCATAGAGTCTGTCTCTTCAATGTTAAAGATTTTTTTTTCCATTTCTATGTGTTTAAATCGACAGCGCAAGATTAGGTTTTAAATCTTTAGCTTGCACGGTAGGAGCGGAATCGCAGAGTTGTTCTATTGGAATCCAGATGTATTGGGAGATATCGCTGCATTGAGAATCCAATGAAGAAGGAATAACGGTGTCTGATCGGTTAGCATGCCGGGTTGCCTAAAAATATAAAAATGTGAATATATTTAAAACCGCCTTAATTTATCATAGCATATTCCCTATTTGCCAAGAAGACATTCACATCGCATTGGAAAGATGTCTGACCTAAGTTCATTGAAAGGACAGGGATATTAGCCGTCACGCAAATATAGAACTTTATACATAGATATTCCCCGCGATTTAAAAATTAATTGGGATAATAAAACATTTTCTTTGCAATTAAATGTCAAATAGAAGAAGAAAGAAACTAAGATTAACTGTTCGCATTAACAATACGTCACACCTCACCGTAAACTATTGCCAAGAAGTTCTTCTTTTTAAAAATATCTTCCCGCTTCTGTAAAATATCTCCCTGGCCTTAATGACCAAAGGTTGACACGCCATAAAAAACAAAACAAAGAAGGTTAATGAAGTGAATGAAAAAATTATACTAACAGTAGGGTCAATAAACAATTGTCATTTCAAACTGGGTTTATTAATCGGAGAACAAGAAGGAGAGAAAGGAAGTTGAAAGGAGAGACAGAGGAAGATGGGATTAGTTATTCAGTGACTGCTGAAGCAAGAGTACCTTAAATAGATTCATCAAGGATTTAAATCCCAGAAAAATACAGACATTGGCTGTATTGTTCACAAGCAGTAATCTTCTAATGACTCCGAAGCTATCAAGAATCTTGTCCAATTGCTTTTATCTTACCAGACTTAGTTACAACAAGCTCATCATAGGGTTTGCAAAAAGAAGAAGAATTATGTTTTATTATTAAAAGAAAAAAAATGTTATACTTATGCACCCCCTCACACACACACACACACAGACACACACACACACACACACACACTCTCTCTCACACACATATATTTTTTTTCAGATGATGAGCTTGTTGTAAATAAAAACGGTTAAGTGACAGAGTTGTTTCAATGGCGCTTGATGGAGAAATAATAATCTTATTAAATTTTAATATGTTGGTTATAAAAATTAATAGTAAATAAACAATTCAAATCAGCTGTAAAATTTTCATATAATTTTAATCGAAAACGCTTGAAAGAAGAGAAACGCATATTAAGATAGATATTTAAGAATGCAATTTCATATGATCAGAGTGGCTTTTTAATTATAAAAATATATAAACGGAATTCATGATAAAAGCTTTTAATTGTAGACCATTCAATGAAATAATTTAAATTCGTCATTATTTCAAATACGAAAAGTTTATACAATTAGTTTATAGTTGAAAAATGTAATTTTCTAACGTGTAAGTTCTATAATGTGTTTACGAAAATTTGAACAGTGTATAGATCAAAGCTGACCACTAAATAACTTTTAAAATTAATTTTAATTATAATTTCAGCTTAATTAAAGTATAATTTCTCAGGCATGTAAATTAAATTTCGTCATACACTCTTATTTACTCTCATCTACAATAAAAAATGGTAAACCCGCTCAATTACACAATTCCTGCGTGAGATATGGACTGTTGGATGAGTCCTGATTGGCTGAAATCAGCTGAGGGGAGGGGTGGGGGTTCACAAGAAAATCAAGATTAAAATGTATACAAGACGTATATATGACAAATTATTAACGTTGTAGTTAATGCCATGAAAAAATGTTTAGAACAAAAGAGACATCAAATTATATTTTAGAACATTATTAGAATGTAATTTTATTATATATGTATTTTATAATTATAAAACAAAAATTCAGGTGTTGGATAGGTTCTCTTTTCTTTTTTTTTAAATATAGAAAACAAATTTGTTATTGTTAGGCTATCCATTGAACTTCCTTTTAACAATTTATTTTTCGTTAATATTTAACGAGCAGGGCGGGAGGAGTGTGGTATGGAGAACAGCAAATATTAACATCTCTACATCTTTATTGTCATTTGAGTTATAAAAAAGGTTTTAGTACATAATATTAACAGTGGTAATAAATAATAATAGGCGTAAAATGGAATTTTCTGACTATAATAGTTTTAGGGAATACGCTTGTTGTGGACGATGACGACGAATGTATCAACACTAAGTGGGTTACACTACACTATTCCTTCCCAACCAGTCTAGAGCGAATCATAGTGGTCCTTAATTTCACGATGTAACATGGGATATCTGCTTAGATTCCTAAGTGAAGGACTTTTTACAACTCCAATGACCATAATTTAGTTAAATTACAATAGAACTTATGACCACGTTAAAATTTAAAATCGGTGTTATATTATCCAATTTATTTTTTAATTGGATTAGGGGAAGAAATTATGATATATATACACACACACATATATATACCAAATTATGACACACATATATATGTGTGTGTGTANTATTTTCAAAAATGTTTTATCATGAATCATTAAGCCTACAATTTTCGTACAGCTATAGTTTCTGTAAGAGTAAAAAGGAGTTTTGAATGTTGAAAGCCTTTCTTTGGACAATAACTCCCATTTGGATGTTGAAATAGTATTACTATCCATGTTCCCACTTCTTTGAAGCTTCCAGAAAATCGATAATTTTCGTACAGTGCTTTGATTATTGAGACTTTCAAAAACTTTTTTGTAACATACTGTCATTCGGATAATTTTTAGTATGGCGTATAGACGTATGCTTTGGTATAAATAAAATTCAATTAAAAAAATTGTATATAAAAAAAAAAATGGTTAACCATTTAGTACTTTACTACATACTATACTATACTATGTACAAAGTTTAGTACTATACATATAGTATAATTTTTCCTTATAATAAAGAAATAATAAGGTACATATTGTATTTAAAATTATGGCCTTCGTTGAAATTCCCCCCTCCCCCTCTAAATCCGATTGCTAAAAGCCAAAAAGATTTTTAAAAAATACGAAAACATCCACTGAAATCTGTTAAAATTAGATTCCTTTGAAACGGTCGGTGTAGTCTTTGTTGTCTCTGTTGTAGCGATAGAATCAGTCGGTTCTTTATTTTACAAAATATTTATCGATTACTCATCAATCTGACAGGCTTTTAAGTGAGCCTTGCTTTTCAGTAAACTGGCTTTTAAAATAAAAATTCTGTTCATATAACGTCATTTTAGTGCATATAATGTAAATATATCGCTCACTTAGCGGAAAAAGGTCGATTTCACTTGAAGATCAAGACTTATTTTATCAATAAATACTTTTGGTATGTCTGTTGCTGCGATTTTTGAGATTAAAAACCTACCAATGGGCCGCCAGGCTAGCTCAGGGGATCCGTACGGGTCTCGCAATTCTGACGCCGCGGGTTCAAATCCCGCCCAGATCAATCTTTTATTTATAATATAGAAGCTTGTCCTGAGCCATGGGTGTTTAAAATAGGGTGGAAACCTGTAGATAGCCCCTTCCTCCATAACCCTAAGTGGTTGAATGGAAGGCTAACACGCAAAAAAAAAACAAAAAAAAACAAAAAAAAAACCTACCAATAAGTGTTTATTAATAATCAGTATGGGTAGCATCTCCCTAAATAACCCAAAGTGGTTGAATTTTAGAAAAATAAACGTTTTTTTTTTAAATACTTTTACAAATTTGGAGAAATTTAGATGGGAAAAATCTGCTCCGGAGTTATTGATATTGTGATGAGGTTGGAGTACCTTGCTAATTAGCAGTCTCTGAGGTTTGTAGTGTACGAGAAGGTAATATGAGTCTTGTGGCGCGTGTACGGCCACGAGAACGTGGCTTCAACGAGAGGTTATAATTTCAATCCCCCTCTCCTCATGTTTTCTCAAGCAATACTTCAATGATTATTATCATTAACTGTTAGTCAACTTTAAACTACTTTATCTGTATTTTATGTTTCAGGATAATTTTGATAGCTACATTTTCAGTCAGAATCTGCTCAAAACTAACATGTAAGTTCAGTGTGTTACTTATGACCTAACCTATACTGTTAGTTTGTTATCGTTCCTATAAATGTAACGCGTTAATTTCAATTGTGCTTGTATTAATGTCAAATAAGGCCTTAATTCTGAAGGTAGTAGTAGTAGTATATCATTGAAGGGCAATCAACTTCTAGGTTATTACGCCCTATAAATACCCTTTAATGCATTATATTCTTCTAGGTTATTACGCCCTATAAATACCCTTTAATATGTCCACTATAAATCAGTTAATAAATTCAGGAATCAGAATTATTTCGACCACTATAACAACCTAAATTAATGGATTTTTTTTATTTAAATATTATTATATATTTAATAAATTATAATAAATAAATTATTATTAACTAAAATAATAAATAATATCTCATTCTTTAATTTAGATTTTCCAGGCTATACCTGCTTTTTTAAGAAAGTTTAACAGCCCATCCACTGTAGAGGGGTTGTTCCCAAGGCACTCCGCCATATTTCTTCCAATGCCTTCCCTAGTGAAGTAATTCTGATAAACTGGGCAAACCTCTATGATGTGCTGGATTGTTAGGTGAACTTGGCAGGTATTACACTTAGGCGGCAGATCTTTGTTAATTAGGTGTATATGAGTAAGGTTCGTGTGACCTATCCGCATACGGGTCAGTATTACCTCTTCTCTTCTATTCCCACGGATGGAGGTGTTCCATTCTTTTGTGGTGTTTTTTATACTCCGCAGTTTGTTGTGTGCTGGTTCTAGCATCCATGCATTTTCCCAGTCTTGGAGTGCCATTTTCCTTAGCCAGTTTTTAAGGTCATCTGGTTCGAGGATACTTAGAGGAGGTTCGAACATACCGGCTGCTTCCTTTGCAGCTTTGTCTGCCTTTTCGTTTCCTGGAATTCCAACATGTGAGGGAAGCCAGGTTAATCTATTAGACTTATATAAATTGCTCTATAGTTTTCAGTTCAAATTGTGAAAATTGGATAATTTTATAAAGAATAATAATGATGCATTGGTGTGCAATTTAATGTGCAATATTAAAAAAAAACCTGATTATTAATTAAATGTGACTCTTCTATTAGTATTGACACAGGTATAGTTCTCTATTTCGATTAAATAAAAAAAAAAAAATTGCTGGGCAGAAGACGTTGAGGGATGGGGGTGAGAGTGGCTCGGTAATTCATGAGGCCTACCCCACCGAGGCCGGTCCCCCCACCTGCAAGTTTAACGAGCCACGTCCTGAGGTAAAGTGCAGCCTCAAGGGTGCAGCCTCCCTCCACTTTACACTGGCCACCCTGTCCGGGGGATATTTCTTCGGCACTCAGCCGGCTTCGTGCCTACCTCCCAGAGCAGTAAACTGGCCCTCTACCTCCGCCCTACCGTCAAACGTATCCAGGAAATTCGAGTAATGCCAAGCCAATAGTGAAGGTACAAAAAGGAAAAGAACAATTTCCCCACAAGGGGACTGCTAAAAATAAACAAATTCCGTAGAATCACACTTATTAAATATTAATAACTCAAATACCAACGAAGATATCACTTTTATAAATTTTTGTATTCTTATATGAAATTTTCAAATTCATCTTTATATATTTTCAACCTTTAAATGTGTATGTACATACACATTTAAAGGTTGAAAATACACATGTGTATGTGTGCGTGTGTGTGTGTGTGTGTGTGTGTGTGTGTGTGTGTTTGTGTGATAGAGAGAGAGTGAGAGAGCTGAGTGAGAAGTATACGAATAGAGAAAAGAGAGCGATATGAGATATAAAGAAGCGAATGCGAGAAATATTGAGAATCGAAGAGATGAAACATGTCATTTGCTCATGGTTAATTATATAGATGGGGTAGCTTTATAGATAAATTTTTCATTAATTTTTTTAAATATAAATAATTCACCATATTTTACAATTTTAATGGAATTAGTTAGTTTACGTCCACTGTTTCTCTAGATCCATTACCGATCCCAAGAATAAAGCGTATATCAGAGAAAAAATATTTATTTTTTATTATAATCTGAGCTTGTTTATTTTCAGGTGCTACTTAAGTAATTGAATCATGGAATTAATGCTTCCAGATTGTTTTCTATGATACCTGAAAAGAAGTTTCTTGTTTTCCCTTACAGTGAATTCTTTGGGGTCCAGCATTTTGGCCACACTGCAAAATAGGTATTGATATGACATGCGATTCAGAAAATACAAAACGGCGTGCTGTAAAATAACTGTCTCTTTGGGGCAAATCTCTTCTGGGCACCACATATTTAAAAAAAAAAAAATATATCTATAGAAATTTCATTAATAAAGTTTATTAAATATAATAAACTTCTTATGGCCGTTCCAAAATACCTCCAATACTCTAAGGAGCGATTACAAATAAAACAAAATAATAATAAAAATTACTTGTGTTATTACATGTTTGTAAGGGGTATTTCATTACAGCTCTAAGGATCCATAGTCCTTCCCTGTTTTCAGTGACGTATGGAGTCCCATTGAAGTGTGTGTATGTATGCAAGAAGCCATGCACTCAGCTGTTCTGGCAGTACTAGCAGCGTAAGCAATCCCATATGAGCTGGGGCCTCTGTTGAGGCATTGTCACGTCATTCTCTGCCATCTCTGCTGATCCACACTTCCTAATGCCTCCTAGTGTGCGTGTTTGTGTAAATGTACATATTCTGTAGTTGTTTTAATGTAGAACCAAATTCGCTATTTATCATTTGCACAGTATATTGATGAATAAATTCATTTCAGGTTGATATCAGAGGAGAAGGAGTTGTACTATGAGGTAGGTGAAAATTTATGATCGTTGTATTTTAATTATTACTAGGGTTACAAAACCTACTTATAACCTAATAGGTGTAGAATGTAGTTTTCTAAAATGTATGTTCTCAATATTGTTTTACTATGAACACTAATTAACAAAATACATTTAGGAATGTCATCAAGAAGGCCTTAGTGATCCTACTTTTGCACTCATTATTCTTTTCGGCGGCTCGTTATATTTAATTTTTCATTTAATATGTATAATATATGAATAAATTTAATAACATGAAAAATAAACTTATTAGATGATTTTAGTTGGGGTTCGGTCAAGGTAGATCCAAAAAAAAAAAATACAAATTAAAAAAAAATGGTAATTGTTAAAATTATCTTCGGACGTTTCGCCTTACATTATTTTACATCTTACAACGTTATCAGATAATTTAAAAAATGTGTATCTGTATTTTTTTTTGTTGACCTACCTTGACCGAGCCCCAACGAACAAAAATCATCTACGGTCAAAAAACCCTCCATTCGAACATATAGTAAGTGCATTGAAAGTTGTAAAAGTAATTGCTAGCCGACTAGAGAGATATGCTTATGAAATAAAAGAAAATCTATACTAAAACGGTATATGGAAGGAAAGTTATAAGAAAGAGATAGAGTTAGAGAGATGGAGAGAGAGGGGTTGACAACAGCTGCGAACCCAGATTGCCTCGATGCCCACACGGACCATCTGGACATCAGAATCCTCCGTCTTTCCTGCTGTCTCCTGTCTCCCGACCTTTTGTGGACAGTAGCAAACGCAATATTCTTTTCTCTCCGTCACTCCTTCTCTCTCTCTCGCACTCTCAGTTTTATCATTCTTTCTCTATTCAAAACACCCTTTTTATCTCTGAGTCTCTCTCTCTCTCTCTCTCTCTCTTTCTTTGCCTAACACATTTTGTATTCCTTTTCCAACTAAATGGATTTTTTATTTTATTTTTTTATTTGTCTCTTTACATACCTATTTAATTGGAGAAATTATTATAAAATGGTGTATACAAAAACTTATTACTTTTTATTATTATTATTTATCTGAACTACTTCTACCTACACTGAAGTCCACTGAGGACAGTTTAAGACCTTAACTTTTGGATCTTTTGAACATTCACCATTCACATGAGGTATGCCATGCCTGTCTTGTCAGCTCTTTAGGTCATATCCTTCCTCATTCTTATTCGTCCTTAATGTCCTTCTATTGATTCCTCTCTCAGACTTCTTTATGACCTCCACATCTCTTTTCTCTTCTGAATCATTTTCACTGTTTCGGCCACACATAAGGTTCTTCAATTTTAACACAGGATTTCTAATTGTCTAATCTTCATGATCTAGAAATGTTATTTTTCGTTTAAAACATTACCAGTCATCCAGAGAACTCTCTTCATCTTGTAATTCTTATAATTGTTAGCTTCTAGTTCTAATTTGTTATCTTGTATAGTCAATAATAACATCTTCAGTCCAATTTTTTCGCGCGCGTCATTTTCTATTTACGCGCTCGCAAGGACACACACTCACACACACACACACTCAAACACACTTATTAAAATAATATATATATATATATATATATATATATATATACAAATACA
>KZ808711.1:26633-40022 GCA_000696205.2 Oncopeltus fasciatus
CCGGCGATAAGGTCATAGCCGGGTGCTTTGCGCTTAGGCAGATGGTTTATAATGTACTTGACCTCAGAAGGTGTCACTGCCTTAATCGGTAAGGACATTGGTAATGGTATATCCAGTGACTTCTCAACCTCCGCGTTATTGGACAAGTTTTCGGGATCTGGATGAGGAGTGAATGTTTGCTTTAGATGCTGGGCAAACATTTGGGCCTTGTCTTTGTCGGAAGAGGCCCAGGAACCATCTTCTCGACGTAAGGGGGCAGAAGGTTCATGATACTTTAGAATCCTGCGAGTAGCAGTCCAGAGGGATTTGTCTCCTTTTGAAAGGCTAGACAGGTAGGCATTAAATGCTTTATTTCGTAAAGCACCTAATTTTTGCTTGGATCTGAGGGATGTCTGTACCTCTGGAACAGGGCTCGAGCTTGCCGCTTAGCTTTTATGAGGTTTTTAATGTAATCAGGGAGGGGTTCAGCTAAATTTACAGTGGAGCGGGTGCTGGTGGATTTTAAGTTAGCCTTCCAAAGACATTGCTGAATCTTTATAGTAAAGAACTGGACATTCAGGTAAATAGGATTAATTCCTTGGAGGGAATCTGATAAAACATGACAAATTCAGTAATTAAAAAGCCTATATCAGCCCGAAAAAATTCGCACTACTCCATTTTCTTCTTCTTAATAACTCTTATGGCTTATAAAAGCTATATTCCAAGATTTGTTGGACATCGAGTAAAATAAGATTTAAGGGCACTTAAGCGTAAGGGAATATTTTAAATAAGTAAAATTTAAAGTAGTTAAACGAATTGTGCGAGAAAGATAGAAGAGCCGGAGAATTGAGAATGTGGCCGAGTAATATTCATGAGGAAGAGAGGGAGGGCGGAGGGATGAGTGGAGGGGTGAGTGGATAGGTGCCAGGAGAGAAGGCGAGGGGGTGGGGGGGGTGAAACTCTTGAGAGATATAGTAAGTTGAGATGATTTCGAGGAGCGGGAAGTTTTAATGAGAGGGTCACTGTGACAGAGCTATCCTAGCGTCGGCTAATAACCTCCAGTCAAAAGTTCCTTCGTCTTATTCCTGAAGGAAGACTTCCGCTGGAGTTGACATTGTTTCCGCTCGCTGTATCTCACGCCCCACCACTCTCAAGGAGTATCGCTTATCTCTGGAGAATCAACCGGGACCCCGGGTAATGGGATTCTCTTTGCTCAACAACCCTACAAACAAACTAAAATAATTAACGTTTCCCATATTTTTAGCAGATATCCCTTTAAGGAAATCAAGATTTTCAAGCTGGTAAAGTTAAGAGCATCTTCTGATTATATATATACGTGTGTGTGTTCGAAAATATGTTCCAAATTGAATCATGAAGCAGCAAGCCAGCAGTCCCCCCCCCCCAATCAGTGNAATGCAATAATATTATAAATTAAAGTATATATTATGTTACAATATTTTAATATATTTTTAGTACCAGGCAGCTTAACCAACTGACCAAGTCGGTCACAGATTCAATGGCATAGGGTACGATTAGTTTTCTTTTTCTCTACTTCTGCTTGCAAAGATATTAGGAATCATGGTGTTTTTCATAAAGCAACCGGCATATAATACTATATATAATAATAAACAGTGTTATACTGCGAGGCACATGGGTAAGGGAGTGGATCCATTGACTATCTCATACTCCCTCTAGGCAAGCTATGAGCTATATTCAATGAGAAATGGAAGCTTGGATAGAATAATGAGTGTTTGGAATAGGGTTGATACCTGTAGATTACTCCTGTTTTCATGGGCGTACCTGTTAGAAAGGAGGTTATATAAATAATAAGTCACACTGCATTTGTAAGTGTACCATGAGAAACGCCTGCAGTACTATAAGGGTCGCCCAGCTACTGCAGATAAATCTCTGAAGCTAGCGTTCACTGTGATATGTGATAGTGTCCTTCCGTAGCAGCTAGATATAATTCCTCTTTCCTGGGCTATCCATTCCTCCTGTCTTTATGTCCTTTCTCCTGCTCATTCATTTCTCTGAGTTCTGTATCCAGGACAATCCGTTGCTGACATAATATTGACCGCACATTTTCACTTGTCTATCTTAAAGTTTTTAAGATGTAAGTTAATCTCTGGCAATTTAAATGGGTATTAAATTAAAAATACTTTAAAAATACTTCAATATGCCAATTGAAGGATGCCAGATGCTTCCTTTGTCTCGAAAGGGAAGCAGGAACACTCCTGATGAGGATTTTCTAGACCCTTCTTGTCACTTCTTAGAAGTTATAGAAGCCGCTCGCTAGCGGCCTCTCGAGTCAGTGGTATGTTACTTTCTGTCTGTGTCAGTTTCCATGGCTGATCGCGTATTTCAGGTCGTCTGGCTGGTCATAGCCTTTGCAGAGCCGGTAGCAATGAGAAGTGAGAAGTGACAGTAATTAACAAGTCATACTATGGCTTATTTGTAATAAGCTTATTTAGTTTATTTGTACATGTTAATTAATTTATCAGCTGTAAGTAATTTACATTATGTATATATTTATTTCTTAGTTAGTGAGTCCAGTAGATTATATTATCTTTAATTAGCAAGTGTATTTATTTGTGATAATAAATTAACTCTAGTTCGTTTGATTTTTTTAAATTTTTAGTGACCTGAAGCCCACAACAATATTAAATGTGAAAAAAATATTTTTTCTTATTTTACGTAATAGGCGTAACATTAAGTACAGAGCACTGAAATTGAGCATAGATTATTTTAATGACAGTAGATTTTTTTTAATTTAATGATAATAGATATAAGAGCTTTCCTAAATTTTTATTAAATACTTTGGCGCTACCAAAACTTTTATGGTTTACAAATTAATTTTTTTTTTCATATTCCAATCCCTCTTTAACAGTATAGTGGATTCATATACAAATAATCATGACTTTGATACTGAGGAATTCATATAGATGACATTTAGACAATTGTTAAACTATAATATATCAAATGACAAAAACGCATTTATATTCTGTCTATTTGTTATTCTCCCTTAAAATACCTCTGCCCCTGGCTGTGCCCCTAACGAAATATGACAAAGACATTCTTCAGATGTTTCGCAAGGAAGAACCACTCCTTTGGCAGCAGAAAGCCATTAAAAATTCCATTACCTCATCGTGGAGATTGTACTATAGTTTCAATAGACGGTTATCTCGAAAAAAAACAACAACAAAATGAGTTGTGACGGTGGCAATAGAGGAATACTGATTTACTTGGTAATTACCAAGAAACAATAGCTGAGGAGAATAGAGTATTCTTGTGTTTTGATATTACACAGGAATATTATACATAATAATAAATAATTAAAAACAATATAAAAACTAAAATTTCAAGCTGAAACTCTATTAAAATAAAGTNATAAATTGTTTTTAAGTATCAAGTCTGTTTTTTGGAGCAAATCAATTTTTTTAAATTATATCAAAATAAATTATTCAAGTTTGTTCCTTTTCTTTTCATTAATTTTATCCTTTCAGATATATATTTAAGAAAAAGCATTACTGTTAATTTGTTTCTTTTTCTCATCAGGGAGTTATATGCCACGCCAAATACATTTAATGTTTGAATAAACAATTTAATCTTTTACCTAATGTATTACGTTAAGATAAGCACTTAGTAAACCGGGAGTGTAACTCTATAATACGTTAAGAGTGAACAAAACTTATTTTCTTCTTTACTAAAATGCATAATTTCAAATGTTAATTATGGTACTTGACATTTCAATAGCCGAAAAAATTATATAAACTTTCATTTTAATCATTCCTATGATATAATTGAATTAGTTAAATTCGTGAATGCCGCGCAATCTGACGTCATATGACGGTCCATATATTCAAAACTATCCTGTTCTGGCTGATTTCCTTAGCCTCTATGGGCCGTGAGTCACCTTCCCTCTACCTCTTTGGATTCTTCTTCTTTCGCTGTCGGGATTTGTCTTATTCTGTTCATTTCTCACGTGGGGCCCTAATCCACATCAATATACAGGAAGCCCTTCTTCCCTCCCAAACCCTCCAGAGCCAGTTTTAGTAATCACATATATGAACTTGTGGTAAATCACCCGACTCAAATAGTTTATTTATTCTCATCAATAAATTTAATAAGTTATAGGAAATTTGTGTAATGTATTCAGCATCTGTGATTGTCCAATCCTCATTTGAGTTTAATCCTGTTTGGCGCGAACGTTAGAACGTAGAATAATATAATATAAAATATAAGTTTAGCAGTATACCTATCTTCATAATGCTTACCAAGTACTATATAAAGTAATGTAAACAAGCACTAAAAAACTGAATACATTTAAAAGAATGGATAACATATTTAAGCCTAGATAAACCCCAACAGTCAGGGCGTAATAACCATGATGTTGATCGCCCTACAACCTGATCCTAATCCAAGTCCTATCTTCATAAGTCACAGTGAAAAGAATACAAGTATATTCAAGGAACCCTACAGCTTTGTAATTCATTTAATGAATTCTTAGCTCTTAAAACATTTTAAATTGAAATTTTTCCAAAATTAGTATACTTTATTTAAGCAAAAGTAGAATAAAGTTTCTCTTATATCGTTTACAGACTGAAAAACGAAACCATAAGGGTCTCTGAATCAGTTCACTATACTTTTCCCCTGATTGCAATGGGAAGACGCAGATTAATTTAAAATTAAGAAAAGAACTGCTAAATATTTCTGGAAAAAAAACAAAACAATTTTCTCGTCGTCTGAACTCCCACTAACTCTTAGAATTATTCATAAATGGAGAACTATTATGACAATTGAAAGGCTGTTTTAATAATTAATGGCTTTTCCTCATAGAATGCTTCTGACAGCTTCCTGTCACTAAGAGCATTATAAAAAAAACCTTCTTTTATTATTGACAGGCATTATTTTAAAAGCGAATACGAATATTTGTTAAAATAATTATTAAAAAAAATTATTTATNAAGTATATTCAAGGAACCCTACAGCTTTGTAATTCATTTAATGAATTCTTAGCTCTTAAAACATTTTAAATTGAAATTTTTCCAAAATTAGTAAACTTTATTTAAGCAAATAAAACCCTTTACTTAGGAAGGTAAACATATTTTTCTTTCTGAACGTCACTTTATATTAATTATTTTTTTTAATTTATAAAGTTTTAATATGGACTTATTACTCTACGTGCTTCTGGATGGCTAAATAAATAACATTTTCACGGATTTTATTAAATAAAATTTTAACTATCTATCGAAATAACTTTTCCGTAAAAAAAAAAGTTTATTTTTCGGTTCTTGTGAATGGCTACAGGGAAGTTGAAGCAGATGAATGGTTTACTCACTGTTGTGAAGGAAGTTTGATGTAGACAGTAAAAGTCCAATGAGAAGTTGTTCTGGAGGAAGAGTGAATGACTCAGAGAGCTGACTCCGTTCTAGTTCTTCACCGATTCAGGAACAGTGTTAGCTGGATCTAATTCCAGAGAGGTAACTGGAGTTACCCAAGGTGAAAACCACTTTAACTGCTCCCCTTTTTACTCAGAATTTTATTTCGAGTCATTATTTGGGCGCTCTATTCAAATCCATGCTGTTATTATTAGCTGCGCCCTTATCAATATACTTCTGTTTGAATGAATACTGAGGATCACAGTTCAGAGTAACTGCTCCAGTTTGAATAACGATCCTCTCCAATAGCAGTTCCTTCAGACACTTCCAATATAGCTGGGGGGGGGGGGGTCTACTTAGATCTCACAAACGTGGTGTAACGGATTTAAACTCCGCCAAAAGATTAAAATTATCGATAAATAAAGGCTTCTTTAGTTGAGGCCTAATTTTGCGTCAGGTACTTAGAATAGGGTAAGTATTCTACCTATGTAGATAGCTAATCTCTCTATGCCCTCTCAGTGCTTGAAATATAGGTATAACATATTTTAATTAGAAGTGCTTATCCCTTAGAATATTAGTGGATTTCATCTACTTTCATTCGATAGAAAGAGAATATTCAAAGAGGAAGGATCTGAATTTCGATTCTTGCATACTTAGAAAGACATATGAATGTTATTAATCAATTAAAAAGTTTTCATCGTGGAGCTGAGATATACTCTATACTCTCAATAGAATGTTGAGGCATTTTATGTCTTTAACTCACACAGAACAGCGAGATTTAATCTTTCTTTTTTTTTTTCAGTTATTCTGTTTTTCTGATCCAGAGGATTAGTGGTGTGCTCCTGAGAACAACTAACCTTAATTCGGCAATGTTCTTCATTGAGGAGGAAAAATCAGGATGCCAGAGCGGAGAACTGACTACACACTTTCCTTAGTGTGCCGTAGTTGAAGAATAAAGACATCCACAACTTGCGTTTCTGCACTACGTCTCAATAACGAGTACAAATTATAATTTTCATTATAATTTTAAGGGTAAGTACCCAATTACTATGAACTTTAATGACAATTATGTCTGTTAGAGTTTGTAAAAATTTCAGTTTCAGGTTTTCTCCTATTCTCAATTTCGCTATTTTACTGATTTGCAGTCGTAATACTGTTATTATTTAAATTTGGCATGTACAATTATTTCAATTGGTTTTAATTTTAATCACGCCCCATTATTAGTATTTTTAAAATGTGGAGTCGATGTTTATCACTTTTAAGGCTGAAAAAAAAAAAAAACCTCCAATTTATCAATGTTTCATTCCAATATTTTACACATTTACTCTACCATTTAGTATCACTTTGTTCGGTAAGTAAGTAATGCTTTAAAATGGCGCTGAGCAGAATTTATGAATTCAGAAAATCTCTCAATAAATTCAGCTTCGAAAACGCAGGATCTGCGTGACGGGTTTCTATATTTACTTGTGCCATTGGTCTTCGCCTACCCTCCGTAGAAGTATGAATAAGGGTTGACAAGTCATGCCCCAAGAGATCATTAAATGGTTCCCCCTCCACCGGGACTACGCTCATTGGAAATACAAGAGGCATTGAGATGGGCCTCAAGTGCCTCTTTATTTACCTTCAAATATCACAGGATTCATTTTCCCGAAGGTTTCTCTCTGTTTTCCCCTGTTACTCTTCCTCGTACTTCCGTCTTTCTTCGTGCCATTTCACCCCTTCTCCTCCGACTACTCTCTTCGTCTCTTTCTTCGTCCGTTCTAAGCCTGGTTCTTCCGACCTGTATCAGCTCTTCATTCGCCATCAAACTGATCTGAGATCCCGACCCCGCCGTACATCGGGAAACACTTCCGTTGCCGGAGCACCCAGACATTCCTTAAAGATTTGACAAAATCATATGACCGTAGAGTGTAGAGGTTACAATCATGCTGAACCTATTTCAGATTTATAATTAGTGACCAACCTCACGATTAGTTTAAATCCCATATGCCTCTCGATCATGGATAACTGAAAAAATAGCATGCCATTAAAATCGGAGTAGCTCGCTTTTCTATTTTAAAATACAGAAGTTTAACTCCCTCCATGAGCCAAAACGGTATTTAAGTTCCACTTTTAGAGTTGCAATACTGTAAAAGTCAGACATCAAAATCTTTTTTTCTTATATACCATATAAGTTTTGAGATGCATTGAACTAAACTAAATATTAGGCCCGCTACACTGAAAATTATTTTCCCACTGTCACTTGAAATTTTAGACAGTACCCTACATCTACTTCTATTGGTTCGATTTCCTTCAGTAGCAGACAGAACTTTTCCCTTTAAAGTTAGAAACGATATCAGAATTAATATTTTTAAAATCAGCTATTTTCGATTTATAGGTCTTAAAACCTTGGGGTTCCAGTTGTTTCTCCCTTTAATTATGTATATTTCACTGTATAACTGCTAAAGTGTGCATTTTACTAATAAACAAGCATGCACCGAATTTCATTACTCTTAAATAAATATTGCGGCCGTTACGTTAAACAAATAAATAAATAAATCGGTTTATAAGTATTCCTAACATAACAGATAATTCCTCACTTGTATTGGTCTAGTCTTGTTTTTTAACGAACTTAGTCTTTCGTTTTGCAATCAACTCCTATATACAGAATTGAAGTTTAAAACTAGAGGCTCAAATAAGTTCTTTCTCTTAAATAAACTTAGCATATCGCTTTTAAATATACAAAATAAATGTGTGAGTTCGTTATTTTTCGAAATATGAGTCTAGTGGGAGTAATAAATGTTTTTTTTTTTTTTTGAGCGAGCATAGNGATATAAAAAAATAATCCGTATATACATATATATAACATTTATATAAACTTACTATTAAGGAAGACAGCACAGGCCCTGTCCTCTAACTCCAACCCCTACAACCCTCCCCGTCGACTCAAACGAAGATGGCCCCGTGCCCTCCTGGGGACATAGTCTGTAAATAATTTGAGGGTGGTGTCAATGATCACCTTTTCTCCTCTTGTGATTGTCATTTAATTATTGAGTTGTTTTACTTTGTTTTTCGTTTTTCATTATAATCAAATTACAAAATGTTTTTATTTTAATAGACTATAATAAATACATAAAAGTTTAAATTTAAAAAAAATTGAGGAAGACAGACGCGCCTTAAATGACCACGATAACAAAGATAATGCCAATAGTAGATCGACTTTTTTTGGCCAAAATGCTGTGCCTTGATAAAAAGAAACCGATAATAACCGATCATTTCCCGATCATAGTAAGAGAAAAAGTAAAATTATTATATGATAAGCACAATTACAGTTTTATCGAATTTTTGGAATATATCTGACTCTTGGACTGCAAAGAATTGAAAGTTTCTGAAATTTCATGTAATCCCTCCTCATTTTGGTTCGATTTAGCTCCAACAAATAAATAAGTATTTCAAAGCAATATGCTTTGGCTATAAAATGACGGTCACTAAAATTTAAAAATACATAATATATAAATTTTAAATTTTCAGAACTTTTTGTATCTGTTAAATAGGGTTGTTGTGCACCTTGTAATGGTCTGTTAATAAATATACATAATTACCCTGTAGATAATTATTTAATTAGCGTGTATTTCTCTTGATGGAGAAGCTGCCCAATGTTAGTATTCTTAAATAACTATTTACAATATCTACAGTTGTTTTTTTTTGTTTTTTTATATTACTGTTATGGTGTGTTGGCAATGAGAAGGCCATTTCCTGGTGGGTTATCAGGATGGGTAATACTGGATAGAGTTTGGGCTAAAGGATTGGGATGCTAGGAAAGGCCAGAGTGGAATTTATTAAAACGGGGGCTGATAACTTCTTTTACAAAAGAGATTCAAGGTCTTTGGAGAGTTTGCGACGTAATTGGGTGCATCAACTACTTAATATAACATATAAATAACAATCCGAAATATTAAATTTTAGTGGTGTCTATTTTATTAATTTTTAGGGTCTAATAAGTAGGATTAGATCAAATACTAACTGAATAGCTATATTCCTTGGAATNAAAAATGTATTTTATAAATGTAAGAAATTACATCAGACGTAAAGTTAAAAAAAATATTCATCTGCTGATTAAATTAGTTATTTGCTCTTATTTTTTTAGAGTCTCTAATGACACATGAAAAATCTGCTTAATTTAAGAAGCTCCTGTTTGACGAGGATAGGCAGGGTTGTGATAACGTCTTTTACAAAAGAGATTCAAGGTCTTTGTGGAGTTAAGAGTTTACGACGTAATAGGGTGCATTAACTACTTAATAAAACATATAAATAACATTCCGAAATATTAAATTTTAGTGGTGTCTATTTTATTATTTTTTAGGGTCTAATAGGTAGGATTAGATCAAATACTAACTGAATAGCTATATTCCTTGAAATTTTTTTGAATGACCCTTATTGCTTTACTGAGGGGGCTTCGAGATTTTTTTTTTTTTTCCCTGAGTGGTCTTTGGAAGTAAATCCAACTATGCAAAGGTGAGACAGAGTCTTGTCAAAAATCTGATTGAATACTTTTATCTGTTTTTTAGCCCCAAAAGAAGAATATCCTCGCCTTCACGAAAAACAGTTAATTCATATGTTCTAGAGGACCAGGAATGCCATCGAGAGAGGAAGTGAGGTTTGTCCTGAGAGAAGAGATTTGGGCCTTCGCCTGCTTCCTCTCGCCATTTTCTCATTGACTTTGGAGTATTCGAATATAAAGGCAGCGAAGGTAAAAAGAGAACGAGGGTAAAAACTGTCCTGCAAAGGATCTATTGTTTCCAAGTGTCTTAGGTTCAGGAGTAGTGAAAGGACATCTGCCAGGACAGTGACAGGACAGCGTCTAATGTAAGAAGCTAGAACACAAGGGAATCGATGGACAAGAATAGGGGAAATCAAAAGAAAACATGGCTAAAGTCCTTTCCAATTTGTAGAGCTCTTTTCTGTCAAAAAAAATAAAAATAAAGAAAAATAGTCAATCGGCTGAAGCTGTTTTAGTAAGCAGACTTCCCATGCATTTTAAGTTAATTACTATAATTATTTATTTAAAGCTCAATATTTTTTTTTTGTTATCTATTTTAATATCCTAGAAATAAAAATGTTAGCCATCATAGGAACTCATTTGAAACTAGATTATTTCAGGTAAAATAATTTTATCATAATGTAAATAAGATTAAACTAATAAATAACTTTGTTAGAATAATTTCATTTTAAAATTTATATCTCGCAGGAGCAGCGTTATTTAAGCGAATTACTTAGCATTGGACTTAACAAATGCTTTAATTTCCTTTGTATGCCATATAAAACACATAATTCATGAATAAACACATGAAATGAACAAAATATTATGCCTGCTGAAAGGAAAAAATACAGTTTTTGTTTGTACACTTGACTTTTCACGTAATTTCTCATTCCTTTTTGTCAATAACAAACTCACTTTGTTTGCATTATAAAAGAAATGATCAATTTTAATAAGGTAACCAACTGATTGTTGTTGTTTATCTGTTTAATTCAAATTTAAATCTTGGGTAAACTCCCACTCATACAATTTGTATGAAAATTTCGCCGAATAACTGCTGAATGTTTGTTATGTTAACAAACTAATCTATACTGAAGTTCATTTAAATAAACTATACATTTGAAACATGCGACTTGCAGAATGTTGAAACACTAATACACAAAATATTATCAACTTTATATTTATATATTCACTACTATTTTGGTATCTAGTATGTAGGAACAATAAAAATATAGAAATAACTTTCCAAAAATATGACTTTAGAACGTCTATAGTGTAGGGAACAACATAAACTAAGTAGATATTTTAAATTACATTTTATATATCAGTTCTTTGAATCTTCCTGTCTCAAAAATTAATAAAAGGAGTTGGAATTCTATTTAAAATAATATAGCTGATTAGAATAAATAAATTTTGAGCATTTGAACAAAAGTTAAAAAAATAATGAAAATGAAGAATATGTTCTACGATTTTTAGCATCTAAATTTTTAATGTTTTTATTAATTTTATTACTTAAAAACATTAATTAAAAAAATAATAACCGGCATCTGTTAATTATATCACTAGGTAAGTAATGGCTTTCTACTATTTGTTAATTTAAATGTATTATTTAATAAGTACAATTCATTTTATGAAATAATAATATGAATTAACTCATGGTTTGTAATATTTATTACTGTAAGGAAAGAAACAATTTTTATACAAAAAAAAAAAAAATTGGGAAAAATCAATCCGTTACTAGGCGCATAACCACTAGACACTAAGAAGTGGCAAGAGAAGAGAGACTTAAGAGCCTTAATCCACTAAGGAGTGATGAAAAGAGGCAGGATGTAAGTCGATATCCAGTTTGGGTGGTGGGGGACTATCACTAAGCCCCCCGGGACACGTACGTGATGGAGACCTCGGTCAGAGAGTTAGAGGGGCTTAAATAGATAAGTGGCTGGAATATTGGCCGCCTCCTCACCGCTCTGCCAACGCTGATATCAGGAGCACATCCGATGCCACCATCTCACCGGAAACAGAGGCTGGAGGAAAAGTTGGCCAATAAGGCAATCGAACTTCTTCAGCCATCCTGTGCAGAAACGCCAGAAACACTGCAGGGGTTGAAAAAACCAAACATACTTCAATAGGATGGATTTAAAGAAGAGTAAATGACGAGCCAAAAAGGGGAGGAATAGTGGGTATTACAATTGCATTAAAACTTCCACTACAAGGATTTTCCGTAAAAGAGATATTGAACATAAACTTTATTCATTTACATTTATATGTATTAAGGGTGCACAGTGCTCCGGTGGTTGAGGCACTGAACTCCTCAGCCAAAAGTCCCAGATTAAATACTCGCAGTGCAAATAGGTTTCTTCCTCCTGTTCCTCTGGTTGTAATGAACCATAGGGTTCATGGTACGCTCCTAGGAATACCCAGCCCTAATTGGGAACCATTCTTCATTGAGAAACATCCTGAGGCACACAGGAATAAGATGGATAATTTCTGGGCACGACCTCAGGGGTAGTTGGTTTTGTGGCTTCGAGAGCCAAATCTATGGCCGATAGTACTTGAAATTTAATGTTTACGTTGGGATAACACATAAATGCCTCATAGTAGAGAACAGGGCAATGTATTTTTAGACAGATTGTCAAAATTTGGCGTAAATGACAATGAAGCAATTTATAAATGTCCGTCACGCCGGATCTGCGTAATCTAAGCAGATTTCCCATTTATCACTAAAGAGGGACATGAATAAGAGTAAACGAAAAAGTAAATTTAGAAGACGGAGAGAAAAATGAATGAAAAGATATGAATCCTAAAGTTTTCTTGATAATGCCTGATCAGGACATAAACATTTGAAAATTACATGTAACACCTACTAAATACATTTAAATTATTTAAACCCAAATAACAATGAAGATATAACTATTATAAATTCTAATCTCCCAATTATCTCTCCACCCATTTTTTTAAATTTAATTTCAAACGAGTTAAGTGATTTATAATGAAAAAATTAAATTACAAATAGGGTTTCCGTATTTTAAAAACATGAGGGCCAACACAACTTAGAAAATTAATTTCCTTAAATTATTTCTTGATATGCTGTTTTTCAAAAAAATTATAGAACATAGATTTTTCAAAATTGTATTTTACTCTAATTACCTCAAAACATTTCTTAATGCATATAAAGCAATAATGATATGTAAAAAGATTGTTTAATTTTGGTCTGCTAAAAAACCCATCTCCGCCTTAACATATTGTTGCGATAAATGATCTCATAAAATAGTTTTTAAAAATAAATTTAAATACCGAATTTTGTTCACGTAGGCTTCGACGGTCGTCAGATGTATTTACCTTTTCTTCTTCCGGGTTGGACCGTGTCAAGTTGTTGATAGTTGCCGAGCTTTCGCACATCATGTGATGGTTTCTTCAGGGCTGATTAATTTTTTAATTCACGGATACTAGAGCAAGTAAAGACAAGTATGCACACACACACACACACACACACACACACACACACACACATATATAT
>KZ808711.1:96120-107174 GCA_000696205.2 Oncopeltus fasciatus
TTACTAAAATAATTTAGAAATTTATTTAAAATTTCTAAATTATTTTAGTAATTTTACTTTAAACTGTATTTTATTTTTTTAATTAGAATTAGTGAATTTGTAATCTAATGAAATAAAATTACGAGTATTTCTTGAACGATTTGGATGTTGCAGATATTTTTCTCAGAGTGGAAAGGACAATGTTTTATTTAGAAAATACTTCACTAAGGGAATTCCTGAGTATCATGAAAGATGGAAATTTTTAAGAGTGTTTGTTCTTTTTTTTTTTTTAAACAATTTAGATCAATCAGCTGGTGACCTATCATCTGTTTTTACTTCGCGGAGGAAAAGAGATGATTTTTAACTGCCATATACACAAATGTCTTCACAGCTGTAGCGTGGGGTGAGACTCAATCAATATGTGATTACTCTTCATGCTGATTGGTGTTTTGTCTTCTTTATCAACAAACAATGTTCTTCGTCGCTTCCCACAAACAACAAGCGAATAGAAAACTTACATTTGTCGTCTGTTCTTTTCGGAGATCCAGTCCGATTATAAATACTGAGTTTTGTTGATATCTTAAATTAAAATAATCCAGCTAATAAGTATATTTTCTTTGATTCCATTCATCTTTATAGAAAACGAATATCGATTAAACAAACAACGATACAACATCTATAAATAGATGAGCAAAAAAAAAAAGCTTTAATAGGCTTAAGATATCTGTTAGATTTTTTTTTTTACTGGGCATCTCGTTTCATATGGAAATCTAAATAAAATAAATTAGACACACACACATATATATATAATATATACACATTTTAACTTCTATGAGAGGCCCTCTCCTGTGGGTAATTGGTAAATAATCAAAGACATTTTTCAAAATTCTGCTCATATTTTCGTAGTTAATAGATAGCTTTTTTCAATGGTAAATTTACAAATAACTGGTTTTTTTTCTAAAGCATAATGTAAATCATAACATGTCCTCTAAAAAAAATAGATGCTCCTCCAAAATTTTAAGTCTGATAATTACAGCCGTATAATAAAAATTAAGAAGTTATAATTCAATTAATATTGCTATTCCTATTGTTTTGTATTTTTTAATTCATGAAGTTATTTTGAAGTTAGGCTATGCCGCTTGAATTTGATTTATTGATTCAAAAAATAATTAATCATCCTCAAATATTTACTTAAATATAGATTGAAACATTGAGTTGTGGAGAAAAGTCGCTTTACTTTGGGGAAAGCATTATCTCCCCCACTTTTTCCTGAGATGGAATAAAAATATTTACCTAAGGGCTAAGAAGTCCTGTGGGCTTCTAATGGGTTTGTTCGATTGTAGCCAGTAAGTCTGCAGATCTCTCCCACTTCCTTACTGGAAAAATAAAAATGGAAAAAAGAAATTAATGAATTAGTTCTCTCAGTTACAGATTTTTCTTTGTGTTCCTTTATCTGTAGTTGCCACGCACTGTACTAGCGTATATTAAATATTAAAGTACATTTAAACTCCTTTTAAAATATGTTTAATTTAATATTTTTGCATCTATTTTAAGTATATAACACACTTATTTCTCCTGGAGCTTTAGAAAATATAATTTTTATCTTTAATAAACGGGTGCATTAAAAAAGGGACTGTTCTAAAACAATTACATAGTTATAATATAAAACCATTATAATAGTACTAAAACTATTATGTAATCGATATAAAATACAATTTTTACGAAGTATAGTTCATTTTTTTCTAAGTTCATTAGTTCATTTACAGTCCTTTGAAAACTTGAATTTGTACGGAAATTTTTTTTATATTCCTTTATATGATGTAAAATTATTTAAAAGCATGAAACACAAAATAATGAACAAAATTATTATTCTAGCAGGTTTATTTTAATCAAATATTAGAACAAATAAATGTTATACAAATGTACAAGTTTAATTGTGTAATTAATAAACAAATATATATAATATATATAACATAAAAAAATACATANCACAAACAGAAAATGTAGTTCTTATATTCAAGAGTATGAAAAAGGTTTTAGCTGATGTTATAAAATTTGAGGGACCTTCGGATCTTGTGAGTGGTAGAATAGCTCATACCCCACTTCTAAGTTCAATGTAATTTCATACCCCAAACAATATTCAATGATTTTTTTTTTTTTTAAAGAATTCTTATATAATGGAATATCCAATAGTATTTATATTTTTAATCCGATATGATGGAATTTACCTAAAATTCCCCTTCTTCAACATAACACGTACTACTACACATTTCTTGTTTAAAGTCGAAAGTCCTGAAAAAACATAACCAATAAATTTTCAAAAACTTTTCATTCCTCTAATTTATTTCGCGTTCTTGGACGTCTCTTCAGCGGTTTAGAATGAAGAACTGTATTTACAGATTAACCTATCACTATAAGTTTTTATGTAACATTCACAGTGAAATTAGTTTTTCAATAAATAGTATTCTTCATTTTAAACCGCAGAAGAGTTGTCCATGAACCCAAAACTAGTAAAACAAAAGAAGTATTTTAAAACTTTTTTTTTTTTTTTTTTTCATTTTTCGCCTTTTATCTTTAAATTATTTGGATATAAAAATGGCGAATTATCATTTTTTCTATACAATTCTTAGTACTTGACGAAAGAGAGCTTTTTAGCCTAATTTATTATAGAGAAATTTTGATGCTTAAATGATAACTCGCAAATGCAAAATTCCTAAATTATTGAAAAAAGAAAAATTTATATGGTTTTACGTCCTTCAGTGAATCCGTTGTCTAATTATTAAAAAATATAAAATCTATCTAATTATAACAGAAAACCGCCATTGAAGTAGAAAAGAACGTAGACTTTTGGGAAATATTCTCTATCTTTTTTATATATAATCTATCAATTTTTTTTCCTTGATAGCACTGTTGAAAAAAGGAATCAATTGAGGACGAAAAAAACATTTAATTAAGCTGTTATCTTTTTGGATTGATCTTTTCCCGACTTTACCGGTAAAAAAAAATATTTGCGTTCTTTATAATTGCATTTTCAGAACTACCCACTTCCCCCTCCTCTGGAAATACTCTGATATAATACTATTTCCCAAACCTGGAAAATCACCTCAGGACCCCTCATCCTATCGCCCTATTTAATCTCCTTTCTACACTTTCAAAGGTTTTCGAAAAAATACTGTTAAAACGAATGATGCCTTCCATTTAACCCTTCACTATACTCCCAAATCAACAGTTCCGCTACAGAAGTAAGCATTCTACTGTCCAGCAATTGTTTGGCGTCGTAGACTACATCTCCACTTCCCTTGAGCGCAAAGAATACTGCCCAGGAGCTTTTTTGGATGTTTCCCAAGCATTTGATAGAATCTGGCACAGTGGTCTCCTGTTTCAACTGAAATCCATGCTTCCTAGCAACACTTACCTTATCCTTAAGTCTTACTTATCCAACCGTTTCTTTAGGGTTCGGCAAGGATTAGATTTATTTACCATTTCTTCTTCCGGGTTAGATTACTCCGATTTCTACCAAGTGGAAGCGGGAGTTCCTCAAGGTAGTGTGCTTGGACCTATCCTCTTCTTCCTGTACACTGCTGACATCCCTACCCATCCATATACCCTCTTAGCTCTTCTAAAAATCTACAAGATCACCTCGAAAAAATCAAACAAAGGTGTGGCAAATGTAGAATAAAAATCAATGAAGTAAAATGCGTTCAAGTTAATTTTCAACAGCAGAAAAAAGACTTCCCTGAAATTGTCTCTACCACATTCAAATTCCGTTCGATACCTTGGGTTCCATCTTGACTCACGACTTACATGGGGAGAACAAACTAAAACTAAAAGCAAGAACTCAATCAGCGATATGAACTTCTATACAGACTCATGAATAAGAACTCCAATCTTACGATAAAAAACAAACTGACGCTCTACAAAACCTTATTACGACCAATCTGGACTTACGGAGTAGAAATCTGGGACTTTACCAAGCCTTCCAACATCCAAAAAATCCAGTCCTTTCAATCCAAAATCCTGAAAATAATTGCAAATGCTCCCTATTACGCATCCAATTCATCTCATCACCACGATCTTAACATCCGTTTTGTACAAGACTTCATTTCTTCCCGCTTCACCCTTTTCCACAGTAAACTGCCATACTATCCTAATCCACTGGCACAGACCTTGTCTTCCAACTCTAACCCCTACAACCCTCCCCGTCGGCTCAAACTAAGATGGCCCCGTGACCTCCTTGGGACCTAGTCTGTAAATAATTTGAGAGTGGTGTCATTGGTCACCTTCTCTCCTCATGTGATTGACATTGAATGTCTTTTTTTTTTACATCATTGTGTTCAAATGTTTTTATTTAACAGAGTGTAATAAATAAAAAAATGTTATTATAAAATAAACGAGCAAGAAATGGGTTACCATAATCATTTAAAGATAAATAAGCTATATCTGATGGCTACTGTCCTGTTTTTTTTGTTTTTTTTTAACATTTCTATTCTAGATAAGAAATTGATACAAAAATCTGTGATGTCCACTTACCTTAAATTCGGATCAAACAGAAATTTATAACAAATAACAATATTAATAAATAATAATGTAATCAGAAAATGTAATATATGTAAATTTAAGCTAAAAATAAATCTAATGGCCTTCTTTAAATTACACATATTTCTGGCTTTATTTTATTAAATTTTTATAGAGAACCTGAATGAAAAATATAAACCTTGATTAAGTAATAGCTGAGACTAATTGAAATTTATATATACCCCTTTGATATGCCCTCTCCGCTTTCTCTGATTCAATTAAAATTTGCATTTTACACGAAATAATTTTATGAGACTATTTTATAAATTTATTTAATAGCTTGAATGTCCATTTCCTATTTTAATTTTTTGAACTTGTGGTTATTCTATGTGATCGTGAGTTTTTCTTTCTTCTTTTTTCAATAAATAATAAATTAATATAGTGAATTTCAGTTTTAAAAAAGAGGCAAATTTTTCCCCCATAAATTATTTTTTTACTATTTATCGGATATTCACCAGAATTAGACAATGTTATTTATAAAAAAAAGTATAATGATTTGATAATTGTATAGATATTGAAAATAAGTAAATTTAATAATTCCTTGAGTCATAAATCCTGAAGAAACGAGTAAAGTAAGCTACAGTTGTTTGAGCAGATTTCCCTTAAAATAATTAAGGTAATCAAAATGGAGATTTATTGATCGTTGAGTTTATTAGTACAGAATTTGTTGAGATTAACTCAATGTTTTCTTTCTGACAGAACGACACACACACACACCTACCCACTACAACAGAGACCCCACTTATCACATAATTTAACAGCCATATAAAACAATTACGCGACGCAACACACACTGACAAATATACATATTAGAATCTTATATCTTACAACTCTTAAGCCCCTAAATGGTGTCTAAGAAAATCCACAAACCACAAAAGCCTCTCCGCCATATTGTCTCCAAAAGTAATTCTCCTTCTTCTTAACTAAGCAAATTCTTTCTTCTATCCCTTCAGATTCTCAGTTAACAAAACCCATATGACATAAATAACTCTTATGACCTCAAAACACAACTTAAATACCTAATTATCCCCAAAGGTTACATTTATTTATGCTTTAGACGCCGAATCTCTCTTTGGTAACATATCCATATTGGTATGGGTTATTTCACCATTTTAGTATAAACTAAAATCCATTTACACCATCCTTAAAGACCCCAGCCCCCGTTCTTGCAGAAACAATGTCGCCTATAAAATTTTTAGCTCTAGTCCTAATTGCTATGGTTCATACTTTGGGATCCAAAAACTCTATTTCCCTAAATCACAAAAATGACATTAACAAAAAACAAATGAAAACTGCCCTCACAAAACACGTCATTCATGTAGGCCACACCAATGACTATGTTAACATTACCATTCTTTCCTCTGAACCCTATGAACACCTATTATCTGAAACCGTTCTCATTAATTGACAACACTATCCAGTTAACGACAGAACTGACATAGAACAAATTTCTTCAACTTGTTCAAACATTTTCAAAATTTTGGAAAACCATTAGCCCTCCTCCAAAACAAACCTGTCAAACATGTCTCCTAGTTCCTTAGGCTACTTATCCGAAATAATTCCTACATATTTTTCTTCAAAAATTGCCCCCTTGCTGGCCGCTCTTCCTTTGTACCCACCGCCTCAAATTTCTCACCCTTCTCCTGTACATCCATCAACTTAAGTTTCTCTAATTTCTAAACCTTAACTCTCAGTCATGAACATCGGATCCAGGTGACAACACATCCACTCAGGTAGGTGTTGTGAACTTTCTACAACTTTTTATTGTTTTCCGAAGCATTTCATTTCATTTTTTAGTTACGTTAAGTTTATGTAATAATAATGTAAATTATATGATTTATTATTTTTCTCATATTTTCTTTTGTAGTTCAACAGCTCTAAATATGTCTTACAATGTTACCATGTAAGCCAAAACGACGTAGATAATATAATATATAATTATTATTTTAATTGTATTTTTTGGAGTAACCTTGACCCAACTAAACCCAACAAATATTACACTAATTAAGATATTCAAGTGGTCACTATAAGAAAAATTTCAGCAGGTCTTCATCACAGTCTAGAAGACATGAAGACCTCTACCAAATTAAAATTTCGCTTCCAATTGCAATAATTTTTTTTTTCTTTTTTAAAATATTTATTTCATTAATAAGGTCTAAATATATTTAATTATTGCTGTTTATATCAGCTACACAAACATACAGTCCGTCTTAGCATAAACGCAATGTCAGAAACAGCAATATATTTTATATTCTTTCAACAGAAAGTAACATTATAAATAACACACAAAAATGCTCATTTTCTATAGGCCGTATCGGTAAAAAATTAAAGTTTCAAGAATGGTTTTATGGTGGCATTGTGAATTACAAAAAGTGAGTAATTAAGCTTTATTCTCTTAAGGGAAGTCTGCTAGAAGTCTCTTCTTTTTTTTTTTACAATTAGCTAAATTGTGACAGCATTTAATCCGATGGTCTATACTAATTTATTTGAGCGCTCAAGAATAATTTTCATTTTACCATAGAGATATATATTCTAAATAGGCGTTTGAGGAAATATATTTTGTCAGAATATTCCCCACCGCAAAGACCACAAACGGGCGTTGAATTGCATCCCAACAAAGGGCACTGAATTCCTAAATTATTCCAGTAAATGTTGAATGCGACCTTTGTTGTGGTTTTACGAGTCCATTTACTACGAACGGATTAAGCGACTTGCTGAATCACTACTGATGGACGGAGTCATTAGGATGTAGCTCTTTGGAAGGAATGGAAGTTTCTCGACTGATTTACACAAGTATGGAAGATATGACGTGGAATCCATTTGCACCTAATTGCCGTAGATTCTGACGCAAATCTTTGAGATACAAACGTTTTCGAATCCGCCTCTAGGGGGCTCTAATCTCCCCAGCGGTAAATTGAATATTTACGCTGGAATACAGGTGGTTCTCCTGAATTTCGCATCAGATACTTCAGGGAACGCTTTAATTATGCCCTTTGCCAGACCTCAACTCACAGTAGTAAACTATCGAATACTTTCTTCTCTCAGTTTATTTCTTTTTATTCTAATTTCCCTAAAAAAATCACAAACATACCTTCATCTCACCAATGCTTCCCATTTTAAGAAAATTGAAGTAAGAAAATTTAGTAAAAAAGTCTGTACTGTAGAGTGTGTACTTAATTTCTCTGATATGTTTGAATTAATTTTTTTTTTAAATGTATTTACCTTTTTCCGTTATAAATATGTCTAATTTTTGTTTTTGGAGTTGTTTCACTAAGGGGTTAAACTATATATTAAATTTTTAATTTGCTCCAACGGTAAAATAATTACATATATAAACTTGGGGTCATGTAATATTAATTAAATTATGGTCAAAATCATTTAAATTAAAATTACTTATTATTATAAACTATGTTATAAACAAAAAGTCTCCCACCTTTTAATGTATCTCAAATAGTATTCTTCTAATTTGATTGTTTCTGGAATTCAAGAGATAAAAGGATTCTACTATTGTAGTTAAATTTTTAAAATTGTAAAACAAAAGTTTTGAACTGATTTTAATAAAATTTGAACATTTTTTTACCTGTTATAAGAGATAAATTCTTAAAGCTGCTATAACCTTGATGCGTTACAGTTATCTACTTCGGAAAATTTCGTTCGATCTCTATCATTTTTACCTTAAACAAGTGATTTTCAAATTTATATGTTCCATTTATTTAAATAAATTCGATGATTTGTAATTTTTTTTTCTGAATTTGTTCAAATAATAAAACTTTACATTGTTGAGGTGTACATTTAGAATGGCATTCTTGAAAGTGTGTATCAGTAAATAATATTTAATGGATATTGTGCATCTGAATATATTAACATATTTCCCATGTATTCTGTTTTTTTAATGAGTGACAAAATTCCTTGGCATTTGGAGCTAATGGCTAATTTGAACTTCGAAGATAAAAAGAACGACAAGGAAAAAAGTTAGGAATCCTAAGGCTTACGCAAACCTTACAAAAAGAAGACAAAAGGGCAATTCTCTTAATTACCTTTTTTAATATCTGAACTTTGTAAAAATTAAGGGCAAAAGATACTTTTAAAATTACAATTTTAACTACAATTCATTTAAAACTTATTATAACTTAAATAATAAATATTTTCGAATTTTTGATTATCCTAACCCCTGTGTATGTGTGTGTGTGTGTGTGTGTGTGTGTGTGTGTGCGTGTGTGCCTCATGCACGTACTCCCAAAGTATAAATTAATACTTTTTAAGTATAATGTAAAAATAATAATATCGCCCTAAACTCTGAACTTTCCTCCTGGCCAATAATAAAAATAAAAAAAATATTTCTTCCTCTGGAAGCTTCTAATTGAAAATGTAACTCTTATATTGCTATGTCGATCACTTTACTCTTGTCTGAAAGAAAAATAAACCCTGAGGCTGATTGAAATGAAAGAGCTCAACTTTTATTAAAATGAAAATATAGAATTTAGAGTGACGTTTGTTTTTTATTTCAATATTTGAATTAAAACTTAGGCATAGTAGCAAGAAATAAATTTTAAAAAGTACATATTTCAAAGTGCATCACCCCCATCTTTTTTTTTTTTTTTTTTTTTGGGCCTTCGTTAATTTTCGACTTGGATTGACGAATCTAAACATATTGTATCCTAAAAGTGAAATGTGTCCTGAGATTTAATGTATGACATAATTGTCATATGATGAAGGATTCATCTCTGTTTATTAGTCTATTTGCTGCACCAATGCTGAATAGCATCAAGGTGGTTTTGTAAAATGTCGGAAGCGGTTTTGGAATCAGGATGAGAGGAGAGGATCGCTTTGTCATCTGCAAAGCTGACAAACAAGGTATGAGGATGAGTTGGGATGTCTGCAGTATAAAGAACAATAAGGATATGTTCAAGGACACCTTCCTGTGGAGGGTTTTGAATTCCATTGGAAAGGATGGCTATTCCCTTTTATAACCATAAATTAATGGAAAGTAACTTTAAAAAATCATTTATCAAATTCATCCCCCTCCTTTCACGTGCCTTGGAGAATAAAACGAATTAGGGTTTAAATGTTTCTAAAATATAATTGTTCATATAAGCTCAAATTTGTTTATTATTTTTTCATAAATACTCATAATGTAATTTAAATTTTTTTTTTTTTTTTTTTTTTATTGATGTAGAGTAAGTTACACCGTTGGATTTTTAAGTTACATTGGTTAAGGTCCCTAAGGTAGGCTTTCAGGAAGAGAAGGATTTACAACTAGAGAGAGTTATAGCCTTAGTAAATCTGGAGAGAAATACGGTACTACAGTTTATACTGGCTAACGTATTTACGGATTGTAACCTTTCATGGGGGGGGGGGGGGGGGGAGAGAAGTTTGAATTTAACAGAATTATTTCAGTTATCGAAAGACAGAGTAAATATGTTCGTCTACTGCACTCAACTGAAAAATACGGCACGCAGGAGTGACGTAACCAAAGCGAATTTCTCAATACCGTTCTTGATGAATATTTACACTTGAACTTTCCCAACCCTAAGAGAAAATATATTTTATCATTAACCAAATATATGTTAAATTTCTATACTCTAAAAGTATTACGCCCACTGCTTCGAAAAAACTTTCAAGTGGGATTCACTTGACCTCCAGATAATCCTTTTCCTCCTTTCAGATAATCCCCACCCTTACTATTCCGATTTTGCACAATAACAAACTCACCCTCCAATCAAAATATTTATTTCATTTCCAATCAAAAGCGACATGCCAAATTTCATTAAAGAAAACAACTAATTCCAGAAGTCATAAAAGACATATATTACCAATGAACATATCTCTGTTGAGTTTCATTACATCGATAAATATTTTTGTACTCGCAACCTGACATTTCATACAACCCGTCCAATTTCGTTACACGGTCGGCTTGTCCTTTTGTATATATATANGAGAGAAGTTTGAATTTAACAGAATTATTTCAGTTATCGAAAGACATAGTAAATATGTTCGTCTACTGCACTCAACTGAAAAATACGGCACGCAGGAGTGACGTAACCAAAGCGAATTTCCCAACCCTAAGAGAATATATATTTTATCGTTAACCAAATATATGTTAAATTTCTATACTCTAAAAGTATTACGCCCACTGCTTCGAAAAAACTTTTTGCAATCCCACTTGACCTCCAGATAGTCCTTTTTTCTCCTTTCAGATAATCCCCACCCTTATTATTCCGATTTCGCACAATAACAATCCCACCCTCCAATCAAAATATTTATTTCATTTCCAATCAAAAGCGACATGCCAAATTTCATTAAAGAAAACAACTAATTCCAGGAGTCATAAAAGACATATGTTACCAATGAACATATCTCTGTTGGGTTTCATTACTCCGAACATTAATACTGCGACCATTACATCGAAAATTATTTTTGTACTCGCAACCTGACATTTCATACAACCCGTCCAATTTCGTTACACGATCGGCTTGTCCTTTTATATATATATATATATA
>KZ808712.1:6380-21284 GCA_000696205.2 Oncopeltus fasciatus
GGAACAGAATAAAAAATCTAACTGTCCCAGCCAGGTCACAAACCTAGATCTCCTGCTATCCGGGCCAGTGAATTTACCAATTATGCTACCGAGACAAGTCTGATAAGTTATTAAATGCACCGGTCCGGATAGCAGGAGATCCATGTTCGAGTCCTGGCTGGGACAGTTAGATTTTTTATTCTGTTCCCTTGCACTAAACATTGTTAAAATTTACGTGGGATTAAATACCACAAAAAAGTAATATTTATAAAATTTATCTACTTTTTTTATTAAAGAATACATGTGTGTATATCTTTTTAACACTAACTTGGATCTTGTTGAAGTTAGAGGTATATGGAGAATAACTACTGGCTGTAGGACACGGGAAGAGACAAAAAATGGCCCTTAGCTATAAATATTTGTTTTTGGTTCTGTTATATTACATTTTAGGTTAGCATTTATGTTGTGAGAGTTTGTTAAATATTTTCTAGTTTAAATAAGAAAATTGTCAGTTTGTTTGGTTACTCAAAAGTATTTTTATTTCGAATCTATTGCACGAATTCGAATGATTTCTTCTGGGGAAAAAAAGCTTAAGTCACCGTCTTACAGAGGTTTTAAACTGCATAATTGACAAATCCCTACATTACTTCTTCAAGTAAGTCAAGTCATATTTTCTGAATTTTTTCCCCATTGTTGACCAGTGACGTTGATTGCCCTTAAAGTTCAGAACAACAACAGATAATTTTGTTGTATTGTACTTTGTAGATCTTTCTCTACCTCCCCTCTTTCTTCGTGATGATCTGCACCATATTGTCACACAGTGCACTCAGTGCACTTAGTTAAACAACAATAACAGTGAACAGTTGGTTTCCCTGAGGGAATCCCTTTGCAACCCTTCCTTCTGTCCAGGATCGCTCAGTACTGATCACCAATCATCCTCCCTTTTTCAGCCGATTATCATGCTTTGTATGTAATCCTTTTCTTTTTATTTGTGCTTACTGAATTCATATACTCCTGTCCAAGCTAATATGGGATTCGTTGTGACATAGGTGGCGCTAGATGTAAGGAACAGGTGAATCACCATAATAAATCATTTTGCCGGAGGGATGATGAATGACTGAAAGTCTGGAAATCCAGGAGAGTTCTGTCCTACAGGACACTGAGCTCATTATTCAGCTTCCCAGGGAATTATATGTGTGTTTCAGCAGAATTATTTCTTCTATGCCATTGAGCTCTGGAGAGTAACTTGAAGTCATCTTACCATATTTCTTTAGCAGTTTGTTATCATTAGTTCCAAGAAAAATATTTTATACAGTAACTGAGTAGCTTTGACAATTTCTCATTACAATGTAAGCTAAATTGTCTAAGTATATTATTTAAAATGCTCATTTACAATTGTGATTTAATTTTTGTTAATTGTTTAATAAACTTTTGGCTTTAACCATTTGTTTTTCTTTTATTATTGTTATATTATTTAAATTGTTATGTGCAATTTAACAATTACTGTATGCAATGAAGAAGCTAAAATTATGTTCCTTTAAAAATGATATATTATGTATACACACACACACACACATACACACACAGCTCTGGAGAGTAACTTGAAGTCATCTTACCATGTTTCTTTAGCAGTTTGTTATCATTAGTTCCAAGAAAAATATTTTATACAGTAACTGAGTAGCTTTGATAATTCCTCAGCATCATTTGAAACACGCACCATTTTAATGAACTCTACTACTTTGATTCTATGAATATTTGAAGATTTTTTTTTTCTTATTTTTTTTTTTTAGAAATCCTTTAATGTTTTTTAAAAGAAAAATAAATTTAAAAATCANAATCCTTTAATATTTTTTAAAAGAAAAATAAATTTAAAAATCACTAACTAAAAAAGATTATTCTTTTAACCTTTTCAAGCCTGATTCCTTGAGAGATATTTATATTTACTAATAAATAATTATATTAATTTTGGTATGTACTCCCACGTTTAATTTTATACAAGGAATTCAAAGGGAGCCTTTGCATTCCTTGTATGGACTAATAAAGTTTTGTTTAGTTTCCTTTTGATTAAGGCGTACAGATTAAATACTGCGCACATCGCGTATTGTTAACAGTGTAGTAACACGATGGAAGTTCAGGGAGGAGTAGCAAGTTGAAAGTCTCCTCGTGTGCACAAGAGATCAAGACGGCCTTGGAACCAGGTCCGATAGTGTCGTCTTGGGAATCGCCGACATATCAGGCTGTCCTGGTGATTTAGTGTCTCGCGTGGAAAGCCGGGCTTTGTGCCACCATAAAGGAAGGGGGACCATGTCCCCCCCCCCAAGCCCGGAGTTTTCCTCGCGAGAACAATACAAGAATCGATATCTCATTAGGTGTGAGCTACTATGATCAATGATCTACTTCCGCACCTGACCCCATGAATGAGGCATTTTTGACTCCTCCATGGCGGAAATAGGGCTCTGTGTCACATCAATCTCACCCTGAGCTCACAATAGGATTCCATTAATTATTTCTGACATTTCTTCCAATTGGCTAAATTCGTATGCTGTTTCTAAGAAGTAATTTCTTCCTGCCCAGTAGAAAATGTCCCGAATCAAGATTTCAACAAATCTTTACTTATAATTCATAGGAGATTCCAAAAATGTGGTCTGCTTAAAATTTTATGCATATATATATAGTACTAATCCAAATTCAGCATTTAAGATTTTTTCAGCATTTTAACCGACGGTTATGTTCGCTCATATCTGAAGTCGGTCTAGCACTTAGATTGGTCGATCAAAATTTAATACCTTAATATTATTATTAGATGATTTTAGTTGGGGTTCGGTCAAGGTAGATCCAAAAGGACAGGATGACCTCTGTCGTCTTCATGATAGGCAGCCCTGAAGATGGTGGTGGTTTCCGAGTCAAAGCGGGATTGAGGGCAATGAAAAAGCTGATGAAGTTGATAAGTGTGTCAGTCTTCAAGGAAGTGACTAAAATAACTTTAAGGTGGAATATGTCACATCTAATATCTAAAGGAATTGACACACAAAATGAAATGATAACAAATATTTTATTTGGTTGTGGTTTTTTATCCCACGTAAATTTTAAACAATTAATGAGAGGGAATAGAATAAAAAAATCTATCTGTCCCAGCTGGATCTCCTGCTATCCGGGCCGGCGTGTTAAGCCATTACACCACCAGGACGAGCTAGATATCTCATTAAATTCCCTCTACACTAGCGAGAGCCTAACCCACGAAAAAGACGAGAATGAGCTGACATTGTCAAGCTACTTGTCGACTCTCGTCATTCACATTATTTAATTTTTCTTTATAAATATTTTATTTGGTTGTGGTTTTTAATCCCACTTAAATTTTAAACAAAATGAAATAAAGTAAAGGACGAGAGTCGACAAATAGCTTGACAATGTCAGCTCCTTCGAGTACAAGACGAAGTTCTCGCCTTTCTCGTGGGTTCGGCTCTCGCTAGTGTAGAGGGAATTGAATGAGATATCTAGCGCGTCCTGGTAACACAACTGGTCAGTGCACCGGCCCGGATAGCAGGAGATCCAGGTTCGATTCCTGGCTGGGACAGATAGATTTTTTTATTCTATTCCCTCTCATTAATTGTTTGAAATTATAACAATTTTTAGGGCAAGGGAATAGAATAAAAAATCTAACTGTCCCAGCCAGGACCTGGATCTCCTGCTATCCGGGCCGGTGCCCGGTGCTAGACTCTCGCCACCAGTGCGGAGAATTTAATAACTCATCAGACTTGTCTCGGTAACATAAATGGAAAATGCACCGGCCCGGATAGCCGGAGATCCAGGTTCGAGTATGGAACGCGGGATTAAATACCACATAAAAAATAATATTTATGAAATGAAATGATAATTGGAACGATGTATCCAGCACCAATGAGCTCAGGACAATAGCTGACACCACAGGTCCATGGAGATCTTCTGTAAGGGAAATTAGAACGGAAGAAGTGATTTTGACAAGATTGAGGAAACACCCATTGGTATCTCAGGGCCAGGAACTTCTTCCCATTTGAAAATTGTCCAATGTGCAGATCACTTTGTCACCTACAAATGTAATGTGCTGCTTACAAAGAGAGGAGAAAGATATTCAATTTGCCAAAATATATTTAACACAGGGGGTTAACATTCATGACGTTGACAAGCTTATGGTATTTATAAAGAACATACAAGTCTATACCTATATACAACAGTCGTATGGGGAAGTTATGCTCTAGGTATTTGCTTATCAATGTCTTTGTTGCTCAATAAACAAAACAAATATATTTGCTACTTATAAAATAAATACGTACAATGGAACATGATAGTAAGTTCGGATGATATCCCAGCTACTTGCCCATACTGTATTTTCTACATTTAGGACCTATGTGTTGCAGACTAGCGCATTCTATGTTTTGCTTCAGGATGAAGGTGGCAGTGAAGGAATCTTTGGTAACAGCCGAGTAATCCCATTGAGTTAGGGAAATTGTCCTGCGGCCGTTAATTGAGCTCCTGGTAATATTTCATTCCGCCCAATTAGCTGGGCCTCGAGTGGGGGAGAGAGGTCCCCTCTTATCGTTTCGGCTTCACTAACCCCCACCCCAGGCCAATTTGTGCCCCCACCCCCAGCGAGGTATATACCTGCCAACGAGGTAGGCTCCTGCATTAATCCTCTGTTGCTTTACTTCTACTCCCCTCCAGGTTATGCTTACTTTCCAGTAAGTTCACTGGTGTAGGACAGCAGGTTTCTGTAAGATGGCTTCACTATGGCCCCTAAATGTTTCGGGAGAATGGTACCTAAATCAATGTACCTCAAGAGCTTATATAATTGATTGGTACGTGACGAATCCATTGTTTTCAATCTACTTGTGCTGTGGGGTAAACAATTCAATTGTTTGTGTTACTACTGAACGATCCCTATACTACAAAATCTGTTTATCTGCCCTGGTGTGTCCTTCTGAAATAAACAACGTTATATAAAGTTTAAATTAATGTCCGCTTTAAAACCTCATTCTAAAATTTTCGAGGTGTTTCTTATTGGCTCCCCTTACTATGGAGAATTTATAAACATATACAGGTTATGAAATTTGTTTAAAAATAATTAAATCATACACATACATTTGTAATACTGTTACCATAATATTTCAGAAATATATTCGTAATTGTATTTAAATAAAGACATAGAACCGGTTGAGTGATATATATATTTACAGTACTGTAATATATATGGTTTTGAATGAAATTGCTTTAATGTGTGTTCGGTATACTAAAGATATCATTGGGATGTTAACGAAAAAATCTTTAAGATTTTTTTCTAAAAAGTAATGCTTCGATGGAAGCATAAATTCCTTCCTTTTTTTTTTTAATGACCACTGTACTTTACGTAAAGTGGGGAAAAAAATTTGTCACGCAAGAGCTGCGTAATCCAAGCAGATTTCCTATCTTTACTCAAGAATGGACACGAATAAGAGAAAAATACGAATTAATGCATAGATAGCAATATGTGTAAAAAGTGTGACAAGTGAAGTTTCCTCTAGACTCGCCGGGAAGGAGAAGTGGAGGTGGCGTTTTTCGAAAAAATGTTAGACCATAGAGGTTTGAAAATTACATTTCACATTTGTGCTTTGTACTATTTAAAAAAAAACACATTTCATCAAAGGTATTTAAGAATTTATTGAATTCAAATTGAAAGAAAATAATTTTTTAAATTTAGTTTTATCATTGAAAATCCTTAAAGGAACTCATTTTTGGCTTAAATTAAATGAAAAAAAAATGGGGCTAAGTTCGATCTAAAATTTATAATCGCAATCTGTTCGTTGCTATTTTCACTCTAACGACAAAAAAGTTTAAAGAATTTAAAAGGCGACTGAACTGGAGTGAACATACTAAAATCAAACGACAAGAACTCAACAGACGCCACGGACTCTTATACAGCCTTATAAATAGGCGCTCACAGCTCACAATAGAAAACAAACTGACCATCTACAAGACCATAATACGACCAATCTGGACCTACGGTGCAGAACTGTGGGGTGCCGCTAAGCCTTCCAATATCCAACGAATACAATCCTTTCAGTCCAAAATTCTTAGAATAATTGCTAACGCTCCATATTATGTGTCCAACTCTACCCTTCATCACGACTTTAATATTCCTTTTGTCAAAGACCTTATCTCCACTCGCTTCAAGCTTTTCCACAGTAAACACCAATTTCTTCCCAATCCCTGTCGTCGGACTCCAATCCTCACAATCATTCCCGGCGACTAAATCGGGGATGGGCTCGCGACCATCTGGGCCTTAATGCTTAAACTGATTGGGAGTGGGGTCGATGGGGCCCTTCTCCCTTCTCTCGCTTCTTCTACCCATGGCGGGAGTCGAACCCTGTGCTTCTGCACGAGCCTGTTAGACTAAACCTCAGCGCGCTAAATCCGCTGCTGTGTATAGTGCTTAGTGTCTTGAGTTAGGATTTGCTTCCTCGCGAGTATTCCCAACAACTATTGCTGTCGGTTCGTCTTCCCGACTGATGCCTTGTTTCTGCTTCAACATCTGTTGAGCGAGCGGTTTTCCGTGGCGGAGCGATCCCCATAAACAGACCATTAGCTCTGCGAGAGGGGGCTGTGTCCCAGACGCCAGCTGATGGGGTGTGCTGACTCGCCCCTCCCGCCTTGGTGCCGCAGATCAGCTAATGGCTTAGAACTACCCCCCACCCTACCTCTTTTTCTTCTGACGCTCGCTCTTGTCTCTCGCCGCTACAAATTACTCCATTAGCTTCTTATCTTTCAACCATCCCTTCACACAGATTTTAGCTTAGTTTTATATTTGCTTTATTTATTGCTTATGTATTTCAATGCTATTTATTAAGAATATGAACATCAATGTTTCAAGTGTAAATTTGAAAATAAATATGTACTATAATCAAGCTCTTAGTCTTACATTTTGTGGGGCGAAGAAAAAAAAAGAAAAATAAAAAAAATCCGTCTCACAGATACTGCGTAAACTAAGCATGTTTCCTTAAAGATGGACATAAATAAGAGTCAATAAGGAGATTTAACTTAAAAGCCTGAGAGGCCAATACGCGTCTAAGTAATGACAACTTAGCCTAGCTCTAGACTGACCGGGAGAGTAGAGTGGGGTATGCACTGACTCATCGTATTTGTATTCCGAAATTTCTTCCTTAATGAGCGTTTTTCGTCAAAATTGTATACGTTGGAAAATTGCATTTTACACATTCAATTTCTATAAACGTTTTCGTAAATCCAATAATAACAATTATTAAATCCTTTTCTCTCATTCGATTTCAACCGAAAATCAATAATTTTAATGGTTTACAATGAAAGGCCTAAATACTAATTTTAGTATCTATATTTTGAAAATTAGTGTTCCCACCCGAAATTACTCTTTAAGTATATTTTTAAGGCATATCTGTTTTAGAAAAAATGTTATTGATTATAAATATTGTAAAATTCCATTTTAGATAATATATTTTACTCATTTTTTTAAGCTAATAAAAAAGGTGATTTTAATATTTTAAATTTTGGTTCTCCCCTAAGCCCATCTTTCCCCCTCACCATTTACAACTATTAACGAACTCATCCAACGACTTACTAAACGAAACTCAGTCACCAAACTGGTCTCATTATATACATAGGTATTACATTTAGAATTATTGGGCACTAGAGCGCGTACAGACAATGGCGTGTTTACGTATGTATATTTAATAATATTTTCAGCTTCTCAAAAGAGGGGTCGGTGAAGATCCGTGGAAATTATTCGAAAATGGGAAATTGCTTATATTGTGTTGTTTATTGAAAATATATTGGTATTAAACTGACATTAACATTAGCCCTCATATTGGCTTACAGAGTAATATTAAACGTTTATTTTTATAAAGTAAATATTACTGATTTTTCAAGTGTGTTTTATTTTCTTTAATATTTACTGCCCCAAATAAATATGGATGACCACATGAAAAACAACTGCCTCTAAAAAAGATTCAAAGTACCATATTGTTTTGAAAAAAGGATAGTTGTATAAGTGATAGATTTTTTTTAAAGCTTATAATTTAATAACAGTTTTTTATATAACAGTATTATTTATTTTTGTATGGAATTCAGGAGCCACATTGTTTGTTGACTGTCCTCTGATTTGAGTATACTTTACGAGTTATCCATCTCTAATATTACTCTGAGCAGATGGGAATTGCATTGGCCAAGGTTTTCAGAACACGAAGATCGCCTCTCTCAACCCCAAAACCAGAATAGATCTACGATAGATGTCCCGAGAGGATTTCAGCCCTAAATAATTAGGTCCAGGAGTGGACGCAATTAATGGCGGAGGCTCAATATGTCGCTCGCCCTTTGGAAGTGTATCAAGAGATCAAAAGGGGGAATTATATTATTCGCTATTTTTGCTGACGCCATGAAGGAGAGCTGAGAATACACGAGCGTCGCCTGTATAGCAATGCAGTACCCTTCTTTATTAAGGTCGTTTTACCTATCATTCTTACCAACAATTGATGACGTGTATATTTCATAAACAAAGTTAGAAATTTCAACTTTTACCGTTGTAAAAAAAAAAAAAAAATAGTGAGTTTCAAGTGTGCTGCGCTAATATCCAGCTATGGAATGGATCTGTAGCTGAGGTCACGATGGATAAATGGCTACCTTTGATGTATGCAGTATACATTGATCTCTTCGATAAAATTAGTATGAAAATGTTGTCCCCCCCCCTCTGTCAGTCTACAGGCGAAAATTCATGTAAGGCATTAAACTACTAGAGAGAATCACAGGCCCCCCAAAAATATTGGGATCGCGTATTCGGCTATGTCTGTGAGTGTGCTAAAGGCAGGCATAGGTCTCTAGATTCGAGCTAAGCATACATAAATATCACATGAGGCAGCTGAAGATCTTTAGGGCCTGCAATGCATACCGAAAATAATTCTCTTTTTTATGTATTTGATTGGCTTTTAAGCCCCCACTTGGGGTTATGTGCGCTTGGCTAGACCTCAGAGATCTTGCATCCCAATACCAACAAACATTGAAGGTCCTCTGATTTTCTTAAGAGGTCAACACTTTTAGATATGATGTCACCTGTAGACTGACGGATTTAAAAACAGGGGACCGTCCTACTTTCACGGAATCGTGTTGCGTTATCTTTAATGGCGTGGTGGTCTATTTAAACATATAATATTTAAAATTTAAATATTTAATTTTAATAAGTATACTAATATTTTAAGTATTTAAATGTGTAGCATCTTCATTACAAGTGAATTATTTATGCATATGATTATTACATAGATTTTAGTCAGTCAGTACCAGGCTGGAGTTGTTGGTTACAGATCAGCCTCTAAATAAATCCTAATCTGATATATAGAATTAGTGAAGACTCGTTGAAAAGTCACGTCATTGTACCAACTCAAGTAGCTTGATTTCCTTACGGTAAATCTGCCTATATTAGGTACCAGCAGGCGTGAAGCGTCATTCAAGAGGTGGCCTGTCTGTGTAAATGAAGATAAGCCCGGCGGTCTTATTCACAGATCCAGCTGCACAAGCCTTCGCCCCCCTCCCCCATCTCAGGAACAGGCTTTATGGGGGTGACTTGGGGGGAGGGCAGAGAAATTTAGGCGAGCTCATGACTACTAATGGTGACCAGTCTGACAACGCAAGCGTCCACGGCTTCATAATACAGATGACACATCTAAAAGACGTATCAATCAGGAACAAACTGCCAAATGCACAGAGCTGTATCGGAGGGGTGGGTGTAGGAAGCTCGCAGCCTTCGCAGTAATGTCCTTACCCAGCGCAAAAAAAAAATGTATTAATAATAACTACCTTGGGTTCCATCTTGGTTCACGACTTACCAAAGGGGCGAACACACAAAAATTAAAATACAAGAACTCAATCGGCTATATGGACTCCTATACAGACTCATGAACAAGAACTCCAATCTTATGATAGAAAACAAACTGAAGCTCTACAAAACCTTATTACGACCAATCTGGACTTGCAGAGTAGAAATCTGGGGTGCCGCTAAGCCTTCCAACATCCAACGTATTCAATCCTTCCAATCCAAAATCCTAAGAGTTATTGCAAATGCTCCATACTACGTCTCGAACTCTACCCTACATCAAGATTATAATATCCCATTCGTCCAAGACTTCATCTCCACTCGCTTCAAGCTCCTCCACTGTAAACTCCAATTTCACCCTAATCCATATGCCCACTCCCTGTCATCGGACTCCAACCCCTATGATCCACCCCGACGACTAAAAAGAAGATGGCCCCGTGACCTCCTGGGGACATAATCTGTAAATAAATTGAGAGTGGTGTCATTGGTCACCTTCTCTCCTCATGTGATTGATATTGTATGTTGTATGTATCTAATAAATGTAACGTAAATGTTATAAAATTAAATTTACTATCTATCAAGTACTAATTTTTTTCTCATCAACATCTCATGATCCCAAAACGTTAAAAAACAATTTATTCAAAAGTTTACATTAGAAAGCCTTAATGCAGAATTTGGTTTTTATATTTTGCAAATAAGGATGTCTGGCCTACCCACGATATATACCTAAATGTTTTTCTAAATGTGCAAAATGTGTTAGTAAAAATTATAATAAATCTCAATTCACTCGTAAATAACTGCATTTTAATTTGTTTTGTTACTTTGGCTGTACATATGTGTGTATGCGCGCGCACGCACGAGTTTGTATGTGTGCGCGCCCGCGCGTTTGAGATAGTGCATGTGTGTGTGCGTAAGTGCGTTCGTGCATATTCGTTAGTGTGTGAAAAAAGGTCTATGCCCATCTACATTTCCCTATTAAGTGCGAATCCCTTGAGTGTATTGTATAGTAGCGATGCCAATTCACCTCCGCTAACATGAAAGGCGAGTGGGGACGTATTGTCACCTGGATCAAATCTTCATGATGGACCTGAAGATGACTCACCAATGTAAGCAGAAACGTCGGCAAATAATAAAATACGCATTTCTTTAAAGTTTTTTTTTTTTAATTTACTTATTTTTGAATCAATCTTGACCGAACTCCAACAAATTCTCAACTAACTACTTCAGTTATTTTCTTTTGTATTTTAAGTTTTTTTTTTAAATAATTAAAACTGATTCTTGGTGAAGCCTAAGGTTCCCCTGGGAGTTGACAAAAGCCAGCCGGATACCTTTTCTCCAGGCTGAGATTCAGGATAGCATTGACCTCGGCAGTTCGGCGATGTCTGACTCCAGGTCTAGATCGACAGGTGCCTGGAGAGATCTCCCGCTAACCGCACTCCCCACAGGAAGGCCGTTATCAGCTCCCCCAGAATAACATCCATACATCATTTCTTCTCGCCATCCCAACCCGATTATTCCATGTCTTTATTTTTTTTTTTTTCTTCTGAATGAATAAACTTATTGTTGCAGTACTATATATAATATAACTAAATATATTATTATAAATTAAAATATTGGTTTATAAATTTATGCGTTTTATGAATTCAGTTGAAGATCATAAAATTGTTCTTAATCTCGGACAGTTGGACTATGTATGTTTTCCGCCATTTTGAGTCCAGCTTATTACAAATCCAGAAGAATTTTCTTTGCTTACATTCCATATTATATTTTTTTATAAATCAATTTTTTTTTTTTCAACAACATGAGACCAGAGGAGGGAAAGCTATTTTGATAGCTATAGGTTACAGATACTACTCGTGCGCTGGCAAAAATAAAAACGGTCTACCAACTCATTTTACCTAAAATTAAATTCATTAGGTTATTATACCTTTTTGGGCAACCACTGGGTAATATATACAGCCAGTGGTATCTAGCGCGGGTGACTCGCACAAAAAGTACTGGTTACAATATAAATGGATGTGCTGAAAAATCTTTTATTCCACATATGAAGGTTGCGGTTTTTGTGGATGGCTGTGTGTACGTTCTTCCTCGACTGGTAACCTCTCCACCCCACCCCTGGGAAATCCGCTAGGGAGGGGGGGGATCGTGAGGGCTGCATTGCGACTTGACCCCGCCCCGAGAGTTCCAAGACGTCGGAATTCTTCTCTTCGGAAGACTGACGGGCATCTGCATCTTCGGAGTACCGTTAGCTCCGGAGGGCTTTCTATATTGCTCACTGGAGATTCTCTCCTGCGGAAGTAAGATGTACACTACTGAAAATGATGGATCTATAAGACATTCAGAAGGCAGAGTTTTCCTGAGTAGAACTTCTTCATTTAGTACTAGCAAATTTGCTTAGCTTTGTCGCGAGCTCCTAGGTTGCACCGAGGTCGGATTGGATACCATTCTACATTTAATGGGAGTAAGTCATGTCGCCCGAATTATCTCTTGGCACCTTGGTCACTTTTCTGTCGTTCTTGATTCTCCCTTTGGCATTTTAGTGGGGGTAGGTTTTTCAAGTGTTTTCTCTTTTTCACTCCCATTCATCAGCGCCCTCTCTCCATTCATCCTTCTTCTAGGTCTTCGGAGGTGCAATAGCAACAGAGGCTCCTCTGGGTTTTTATACATGTCCTCGAAAATAAGGCAAATTTAGATCCAATAATGGTAGTACAGTTTGTATTGATTTCCTAATAATTGTAGTGGTTAATTTCTCTCCTTCTCTGTGGTATCATTCCCTAGACTATTCAATGAAAATACTTGTAAATATCTCTTCACTAATTTGTTCTGGGTTGTCAGAATGAAAACAAACCTACTTGCTTATCTGAATCGTAGTTGCCATATTTGGATTTGGAGCTACTGATATCAAGTCAATTATGATGGACCACTAACTTATAATTATAATATAAATGATATTTATCAGCAACAACTCCATAATTTAAAAGAAGTGGGTCTTGAAATAATAATAAATCAGCAGAATAACTGTTTATTCGATAAATTTTCTGAAAATTATAACTTTGAATGATATTTCTAAATACACAATAATATTAGCCAATCTATTAATATTTATTTATGTAATAAAACGGACAGTTCTTCAACTCGCCAAAAATTAATTATTAATCAATAAAACTTTTATATCCTTTTGTAAAAAATGGAGGTAGTTCTTTGGATTTAGATTGAAAACTCCATGCTCAAAAAACCATTAAAACTTTTCAAAATACAATTAAAAATAAGCTATAAATAAATATAGCTTTAATTTGCATTTTAGTTAAGTGTATTATGTTACAGAATACAATTCACGTTATATAAACTTGTGGTATTTGTATTTATTGGGATGTTACTTTATTGAAATGATGACTTGTATTGTGATATTTGAAATATACATATTATTTGTTTAATAGAACAGTGATGTTTTACTATAATAATTTATAAGTTAGATAAATTTATTGACGTTTCGAAATTCTAATACATATTACTATTTATTAAAATCAATATATTATGTCTAGAATTTGGAAAAACAATACTTTAATAGTAAAGTAATCCTTTGACAATCTTGTAGGATCTTGGTAACAGTCTCTCAACAATTCAGAAAAGCGGATAAAATGGGTGGAATTCATTGAAGAGCTACTGATCATTCTTCATGATGGCCTGGTAATTTTGTTGCTGTGAATTCGAGTCACGCCTTACGCAGGACTTTATCGAGAAATTAATAAAAAGTCCTATCCGTAGTTAGAATAGGGTGGCTAACTACATAGAGAATCATAGCCTAATGGTACAAAATGTCTGCACAGGAGCTGAAGTGCAAATAACAGTTTCACTTAATAATATAAGATTACTTCTTAATAATCTAAATTATTGATAGGTTTATTTAAATTTATTTCTGAAAATAAAATATACTTTAAATGTCCGAGATCAGTACGTATGTTGCAAGCTCCTGGTGTAGGCCGCAGTATGTCTACAGGAATTCTGGCGCTTTCCGTGCCAGCGTAGGTGTTATACTGCTGCTCTGAGTGACAGACGAAAAACTCCAACCTGCACCGGGCTGTAACGGGACCCAGTAACGGAAATCCGATGTCCAGTGACATCATACTCTCCCTGCACTTTTTGTCGGCGCTGCATCTTCGGATGTCTGTCCATCCATAGCTATCGGATAGGGCTAGATCCCACGTGGAAGGAGCGAACTGGGTCATGTCGCCATGTTCTTCTGTTGAAAGGTATGGGTTCTGCTGTGAAGTGGGATCAAATACAAATCTGAAGTGAAATAATAACTCTACTGGCCTCTGTGGAAATAGATCTGACGGGAAAATCCCACACTCCCAGAGGGAATGGAAACTCCCGAATCGGCCATAGTGATCAGTTTGGGACTTATCTGCCTTTCGGAAGGGATTCAAATCTTGCCCTTGATAACGCTTTTATCGAGTATTAGCATCCTGGTTACTCCTAGCGGTGATTAGAATAGGGTTGCCCCCTCTCTCCAAGGCCCTTCTTTATCTATCGAACAGAAGGTTAAAAGAATACTTTACTTGCATTTATTCGCAAAAAGCCTAAAACAAAACATTAATTGTTAGTTTTATAAATATTATTTTTTTGTGGTATTTAAACCCACGTAAATTTTAACAATTTTTAGTGCAAGGGAACAGAAGGGAACATCTAATAGTTAGTATTAGATAAACAATTAATGAGAGGGAATAGAATATAAAAATCTATCTGTCCCAGCCAGGAATCGAACCTGGATCTCCTGCTATCCGGGCCGGTGCACTTACCAATTGTTCTACTAGGACGCGCTAGATATCTCATTCAATTCCCTCTACATTGGCGAGAGCCTAACCTACGAGAAAGGCGAGAACTTCGTCTTGTACTCCAGGGAGCTGACATTGTCATATATTTTGTCGACTCTCGTCATTTACTATATTTAATTTTTTCTTTATAAATATTTATTTTGGTTGTGGTATTTTATCCCACATAAATTTCAAACAATTAATGAGAGGGAATAGAATATAAAAAACTATCTGTCCCAGCCAGGAATCGAACCTGGATCTCCTGCTATC